>LD344591.1:277352-297002 GCA_001465055.1 Ptychodera flava
GTGTTTATTAAATCCAGTGAAACTGATCTTATTGTTATCATACTTGTGTAATTGCTTTGTAAAGCTGTTTCAAAATTTACTATAATAGGATCAGTAGGCCTAATTGTAGTTGCGGCGAACAACAGACAGATGATAGAGTATAATTGTAGATGGGGCAATACAGCCTGTCGGCCTGTAGGAACTGATTAGTTGAGTAGTGTTTGTGATGGAGTATAGGGTAAAGATTTCTTATTTTTCATCCCTCTACATTTCGATAACACTCTCACATACAGCTTCTGGTGTAATGTTCACCTCTTTTCTCGCAGATCATATTTTTGCCAAAGAACTTCACACAATGCAAAGGCAACAACGACAACTCAACTCTGACTTGGCTGACATAATGTATTAAATTCAGAGCAGCAGTGTACAAGGAATGTAATATGAGTCTGTGTATGTGCAGTGCACTGCTTTGGGTTCTAGGAGTAAACTTTCAATTGTAGACAATACAGTGCTATCCAAAAGGACATTTAATTCCAACTGTAGAAATAAGCTATATATGATTGAAAGAGAACAACAAATCCAACGGGAACATGAAGCTATTTTATATATCTAGTTGCGAAACATCAAGCAACCATAGAAAATATGTAGACATATGTATGCATAACCATACTTTATATGAAGAAATATAAAAAAAATATATTAGTGAATGGATTCTACAGAAAATGTTGAACCTTATTTCTAAATACATGGTGAAAGCACGGCATATATGGTTTTGTGATCAGACCAAGAATTTTCCAATGTCCCAGTAGTGATGTTGGCTTGATTATAAAATATTAGATCAAGAGCTGAATGTTTATCAGTGGTTTCCTCGTTTATTAGCTGTTGACATTTACAGACTGATATTATAAAGTTAACTAAATTATGTTTACCTGAAAGAATGTCACAGTTGAAGTCACCCATTAGTAATAGAGACTTTGAAATCACGAGTTTTGGTAAAAGATACTGGAGGAAATCATTTTGAAAGGTGTTAAATGTGCAGGTAGGGGATTTGTAGAACATAACAACTTGTATATATTCATGATGTGGAGTCAACAAGGTAGCTAAGATGAACTCATTTGTTAATGATGTATGATAGTAAATATTAATTATCTTTAAAGTTTTCTTAACATATAACACAAGTCCATGAGGAGGTCTATTTACAGGATGTACAATACAGTCTTTATGTTGATCATTTCTGAAAATGTTATACTGTGGAAGTTCATATGATTCATTTTCGTCACGCAATGTTAACCTTGATTCAGCAATGGCAATAATATCTGCTGCAATTATATTATGTTCAGTTTTCAGATCAGCAAAATGTTTATGCAGTGATCTTGCATTTTGATATATTATTTTGCAAGTTTCATTAGGAAATGAATACAGTGGTGTGAAACATAATTTTAGCACAGCATGTTGTCGTAACCTGTACATTTCATTGACAACTTTGTCAGATATTGATATTTTATTTTTATTAAGTTTTAATATGTTAAGTCCATTCATCTGTCTTACTCTACTGATTGCAACATAATGTATATGGTCAATTTTGCGTGCACCCATGTGGATTACAACAGTGTCTACAGTATCACCTTGACATTTATGAATAGTTTTTGCTGCAGACGGTCTTAGTGGAAATTGAATTCGCAAAACGTAAACATGCCTACGATATTTACTCAGAGAAAACTGTCGCTTTACATCAAAAATTGGAGTCCATTGTTTGTTTATACAAGCCCGATACAAGTGTCTGTATTTGTGTCTTTGCAATAGTCCAACCTTTCTGTCATCAAATTCAACCCATATTATACTTGGTCTATTGTGTGTAGTATCTATCAATCTATAGTCTACATATTGAACAATACAACTGGCACCATTGGTCATACCATCTTCAACCGATACATTAACAGTGATGTCATACCTAAGCCCAATAGCTATGTGTGCTTGTGACAATAAACCGCATGTTTTGGATGGATCTTGAGGTACAGTTTCCAGGATCTGAGATTTTATATATTCAGATACATCACCGATAATAGTATCTAAAGCAGGTATTATAAGTTTGTACGTGTTAGCCTTGTTAAATACATCATTGTTGTGTGTCAGTACCATTTCATTAGTAGTGTATAAATGCAGTGCAGACTTATTGTAAGTGTTATCGTTTGGACAAACAATGTGTTGGTGCAAGGCAGCTATATCTTGATCAGTGTGGTGTCCTTCTCTAAGTCTATTGAGTAACTGTGCAAAACCTAAATCATCTCTTTGTCTCATGATTTCAGTGAGTTCATGCATAGAGAAATATTCTTTCCACAAATTTGTTGCCAAAGGCCCATAGTCTTTCTTTAGATCACAGAATATCCAGCTGTCCATTACTGGCTTTAATTGAAAAAGATCACCAACATTTATTACTGAAATTCCACCAAATAACTCATTATTGCCTTTAATTTGCTGAAGGCGTAAATTAATGAAATTGAAAAGTTCAGTACCCACCATACTGATTTCATCAATGATAAGGACTGAAAGATTATGATATTTAGCTTGAAGTGTGTTAAGTTTATCACTATCTAATGGTTTGTACTTGTAACCTTGGTTTGCAGGTATTTTGAAAGCAGAATGTAATGTACTTCCATTTATAAGATATGCTGCTTTACCAGTTGGGGCACAAAGTAAAATTCTACAGTCATTTGGATCTTGGCCTACAGATGAAGAGAGATAACGGAACAAAGCTTGATAGATTGCTTTTATAACAACAGATTTACCTGTACCAGCTCCTCCAGTGATAAAAATGTGCATTGGATCTTTGTTTGTTTTTATGGTCTTTAATACATGATGAAAAATTTCTCGCTGTTTTAAATTGAGAGACCTGACAAGTTGATGATATTCTTGATCAGGTATGCATCCTGGTATTGAATCTGTGTCATCACTGTTTGAATTATGAAGCCCTATGTCAATGGCAATATCATAAGTTTTAGGCTTGTCAGGATTAAAATATGTGTACTCTACACATGGTGAACACCCTTCTTCAAAATCATCTCTTTCAGTCTGTTGAGTATTAGGTGCTATGTGATCAAACATATCTATTCTATCAGTACAAAGTAGTTGAGCAGCTTCTTTTGCGTCTTCCAGTTCTTTGTTATGGTGATCATATCTAATTGCATTACATGAAATGCTATGGATGTTAAGTTCATAAGCTTCTTTGTATGTACTGCATCCATTTAATAAATCAGTAATTTCATTTCTCCATGGCATATATAACAATAGTCTTTCACGGTAATAATCTTCACTGTCTGTTTTCTTGTTGTAATTCACATAACGTATTATACGGGAATTTTCTAGTTCCTGTAGTTTTACACCATTTTTCATAGTAATATTTATTTTTCCTGTGTGATTTGTTTCATTCACATTGATATTGTCATCGTTGGGCTCAATTATATCAGAGTTTCCCTCATTTATCTCACAAGTATTTGTGCCTCTTTTTGGGAAAGATATTCGGAGTCTTGATGCATAATCTGCCAGACACCAATTTTCTAGAAACTTTGGCCTTTTAGCATAACGTTTGCTTAGATTATCACTTTCTATATCAGTTGAATCAGCTGGAAGGTTTTCAAGGACGGTTTTACTTTTCAATAGAAAAGTTCTTTCATTTGGAGGTGCTGTGTTGATGAAAATAACTTGTCTAGTAGCTTTAGTGAGAGGCATTTGTAGTAATAGATAAGCAGCCTCTTGTGCACTGATTTCTACATTGTTAAGGAATTTATTTCCAATGTGTCTGACTTGTGCTTTCAATTCCATATTACCCTTCCTAGCTTCTTTGCATGCTTGGTCAAGTAATGCACTCATACCTCTTTGTGATTTACTCATGTATGAGACAATATACATGGCACATGCATATGGATCAAGAACAAACTGAAGATCATGATTTGCACTCCATGCAGACAGTAACAATTTCATGTAGGCGTTGACACGTAGATCAGAAGGGTCTCGTTTCAGAAATATTGTTGGACTCTTGAGGGAACTTCGAATAGCATTAATATAGTCTTCATGACTGACATTTAATTCGTTGGCCAAAAAGTTATCATATGACACAGCTTTACCTTCTTTCATATCATCTAATATTTTCCGGATTTCATCATTCATGTTCTCATATTTTTTTTGGTCCTCTTCATTGGTATTGACTAATGGTGTGAGAATTATAGTTTCCTTCATAGGAGGCATGGGATAGCCAAATCGACAGATAGGTTTTCCTTTTTCTCTGCATGTCTTTGAATGTTTGTGAGTCTGCAAATTAAGAACATCACTCATTTCAACAGGTACATCAGAGGAACATGACACGTATTTATCAATGAAAGCGGTGACTTCAGCTGGATTACTATGTTGATACTTGGGTGCATTTTCAATCCACATTAACATATGAATATGTGGAGAACCTCTTTGTTGGAATTCAACTCTGTAAAAATAATCAGTCAACTTGCCAACAGGTTCATATGGACTTTTAAGTACAGTTGTAATGAATTCATTGACTCTGTGATCAAAAAAACGTGCACATGTCACAGGATCAGCTTGAAGTAATTTTGTCTTAGTGGCCCAATCCATATTCTCCAGCTCATCATCACTATATTCTTTTCCATTAACAAGTTTACCCAGTATTCGGTGCAAGTCCATCCATTTTGTGTCTGCACTGGATAGAGAGCAAAACCATGTTGGTAATCCAAGTTGTCTGATCATAGCGAATACATCTTTCTTTCTCTTTTCAAGATACGGAGGTGAATTTCGTAAATCTTTAAAGATGTAAAAGCCATCATCAAGTCTAAGTAAATTTGAGACTTTATCAGGGTTTAGCAAATCCCCCACTGTGTACTTTTTCCCTTCAGTTTTACATCGCCGCAATGCAAGTTGTACTTTGTCACTTATTTGTTTATGCTGTAACTTCTTCAATTTAAAAAACATATTGGGCACACATTTAGCAACACGTCTGTCAACGTTACGTATTTCCCATTTACATACATCACTGTAATGTACATTTGTTGTATTGTTTTCATCAATGGTTCTTTGCTGTCCTGCAAATATTGTAGGAAATGCTAAATATTCAGCATCTTTATCAACAAATAAACTAAGCGGTTGCTGCCCTTCTCCAGGGGCAAAAGTGAACACTTGATTTTTGTAATCAATATCATCAAGAAGTGTATCCATGTTAGCAATCGCACCCTCTTTTTGATCAATCTCACTAAATGTATCATCAGAATCAGAATCAGACTCTAGAGCAGATTCAAGTGATGGTGGAGATGGACTGTTTATGTTGTTGACAAATATTGCCATATCAGACTCCTTGTTATTACTCATTTTATGAAACCATGCTTGATCAATTTGTATACCAGAATTTTGATACAGACTGCTGTTTTGCATAAGCCAAACTAATGCTTCCATCACTTTATTTGGTCTGATGTTTTCAGTGAACTCACATTGGGCATATGACAATTTTCGTTTTAGTTTAACAGGTATTGTATCCGAGTCATCAGGCATTCTTGGCAATGCATTAACAGTTGGAGTTACATCTGTTGGAATATTGACTACTGGGCCAGTCAATGACCTTTGACCTCCACGAGGCAAGTTGCACAAATGCATAAATGGAATTCTTAGTGCTATCAATCTTTCTTCTAATTGATGCAAATTTAACTGTTGTGGGATGTCTGGAAACTTCATGTTGTTAGCTATGGACAATTTAGGAACCTTGCCAGAAGCTATTGATGTGTAACATGAGTTACAAATCCATTCTGTATCATCCACAGAGATAAACCCTGTCAAACATTGAGTTGCCAGAGCAGATTGTTTAGATATATTAGCTGCTTTAACAACAGATTTTCTGAACCAAGTTTGATTACATGATGAACACACATAAATAGGACCTGTCTTTGTTGTAGTCTTGAATATGTCAATGCATTCATATAAAGATTCACCATATCGTTTGGCATTATGTTTAAATGATTCTGATTCTTTGAGTTTGAGGCGCTCATTCCTTCTCTTTAATTTTCTGTATGTTCGCTGTTGTTGTTTCTCTTTTTCTTTGAAATGCAAAGATCTTCGCATACATCTTATATGCATATTAAGCTTGAGCCTTTCATCAGCTTTGTATTTCGGTTTTCTTCTTAAATTTTGGACATATCTTCGATGATTTGTTTTTGCAGTCTCCCTACACTTGGGATTTTGTCGCAGTGTCCTCATGTGTAAACACTTTCTTAATTTTTCTTTTTCTCGATATTCATCCTGTAGTCTTAGTGCTCTTTTTTGCAATTGTTGGTTTAATTTCTCATTCTTTCTAAAATTGAAATTTGCTCGCTGTGATTTTTTGTATAACCTTTGCTTCAACTTCTCAAATTCTCGAAATTGTGTAGTTTTTCTCAAAATCTTTATATACAATCGCAACTTTGACTTTTCAGATTCTTTGAATTCAGGATTTTGTCTCAATGATCTCATGTGCGATCGCAACTTCGACTTTTCAAATTCTTTGAATTCAGGATTTTGTCTCAATGACCTCATGTGCGATCGCAACTTCGACTTTTCAGATTCTTTGAATTCAGGATTTTGTCTCAATGACCTCATGTGCGATCGCAACTTCGCCTTTTCAGATTCTTTGAATTCAGGATTTTGTCTCAATGACCTCATGTGCGATCTCAACTTCCACTTTTCAGATTCTTTGAATGCAGGATTTTGTCTAAGTGAACTCATGTGTGCTTTCATTTTAAGTTTTTCCATCTCTCTGAATGTGACATTTTGTCGTAGAGCTGTCTTGTATTTCTTTTGTTCTTGTCTTTCATATATTCTTTTTAGTTCACAATTTCTTATTGACTTTCTATATGTTTGTTGCTGTATTTTCTCATGCAACTTGAAAGTCTGATCCATTCTTTGCAATTTTTTCCTCTTTTTGTCTTTCTTTCTCTCATCCATTTTGTATGCAGTATTTTGTCTTTTCAGCTGTTTATATTTACGATCATATAGTTTTCTATACCCCTTTGGTCTTGCAGTAATAGCCTTAGTATTACTCATTTCACTCACTGTATTTGGTGCTGACTGTTTAAGCAGCTCTTGCTGTAACTGAAAAGTAAAATAATTTGCCAAAAGCTCTTTTTCTCTTTTTTCCTGATGTTGTTGTCTTTCATATCCACTACTTTGATGACAAATGATCATCTCTTGTAATTCATAAGGTGTCATTGAATTCAAATTCAAACTATTAAATAAAGAATATAAATAATTAACAACATCAAGCTGTGTATCAAACTGCAACAAAATACTTGTCCCGTTGACATGTTGTAAACCATTCATATCTCGGCTATGTGAATCATATACACAATATTTGTACGTTTCCACTCGTGATACAGCTATATAATATCCACCACAAATCAATAGTAATGCTGTACAAGAATTGAAGGCATCAAACAAGGCATCTTTCAATGGCAAACAGTTTTGTAAGTCAATTTCTGAACTATGATCTAACAAGCCAAAGTACTCTTTGCCTTTTTTAATATTGTATTGTGTGGAATTAACATGAACAACATTGGGCAATTCATCGGACATTAAGATTTCTGAATAAAATTTGTGACTTGCCCTTAAATGATTGACCGTATCTCTGTAAATACTATCACCAATGTGTAAAATACAATCTAGATCCTCAGATGTCAATGTGTCTCTCTCTCGACTTACACAAAGGTACACAAGGGCATTACAACTGCATTGTCTGCCTCTAGACTCTATGCTAAAGACATCGCTACTTTGGTGTATAGTAGCCTGAACAACATTACTAATTACATAACTTTCCCACTGAAGAAATTCACAACTTGAATTACTGCCTGAAACGTAGCATCTATTGGTGTCATTTTTAAAAGCATCAACTTTAGCACATGTAGAATGGCTTTTTCCACAACTTCTCTTTTCAATCACATTCTCTACATTTCTGTGGCCACATTCTTGAGTCACTTGAATACTACAAGTGCAGTGCAATATTATATCTTCACCAGAGTGACTAATTTGACTATTTGCCATACATCCACAATTGCAGATGTCAAACTTTTGACTAGACACACTGATCGTACTTTTGAAACTAGTTGCACTATCATGACCAATTGTACTGCATTGACTATTTGCACTGGAACTTTTATTGCAATTTTCATTTTGCACTGGGTGTTGTTTTGAACTGGTATCACCCAAACCAGCTTCTTCAATTGCAGGTCTTCTAACAGAGCATACCTGGTAAGATGAAACATAAAAAATGTGTGATTCTTAGGTCAACAAAAAAGATTGTTTGTGGTTATTATGCACACCATTTCAGAACCTGTGCCTCTTGTCTTCTTTTGGTAACATACTTATCAGTATAGCTATGCTTGATATCCCTGTTTACATCAGTGTCCAAAAATGTTAAAATAAAAACAGAACAATAATGCAGCTAGTGATATATGACAATAACTGTTGCATCAATAGTGCTAAACCAGCATTGTTACGAATAAAATAAAGGACAAACATAGGGCCAAAGTCCCTGAAGCTACTATAGACATGGATACAAAATTAAGTATTTCCTGACTGTATGAAATTATCTCACTAAGGTCATCCAAGGGACCTGTAAACCAAATATTAAAGCTGTTTGACCAGCGGTTTTGAAAAAACAAGCGACCCAACAGTTGACAGACCTCTGCTGTGTTATGTAGAGAATAACCTTTTGTGACACATGTATTGATGAAGAAGGTGGATATCTTTTATAGCTCATTTCAGGATGGCCTAACCAAAAATGGCAAAATTAGCTGTAAAAATACAAAATTTATGATTTCAACATAATTTCAATATATTACATTAAGATAAAGCCTAGGAACCTGTATACCAAATATCAAAGCTGTCAGATGAGTAACTTTTGAGAAACAATTTTTTTGACCAAAAATGGCAAAAATTGACCCAAATATACAAAAATTGAATTTTTCATCAAATTTCAATATATCATCATATATTCAATATATCATATTGAGTTCATCTGTAGGAACCTGTATACCAAATATCAAAGCTGTCAGACGAGTAGTTTTGATGAAATAAAGTTTTGACCAAAAATGACGAAAAAATTCCTTAAAAATACAGATTTATATTTCAGCACAATTTGAGCAAATCTAAGTTGAGTTATCCCTAGGGACCTATAAACCAAATAACAAAGCTGTCTGACCAGTGGTTATGAAGAAGAAAATTTTTTACCAAAAAAGCCTTTTTTGGCACTAATTTGCATTTTTTCAACAATATCAAAAAATAAAAAAATAGTTTCTCAAAATCATATTTTTCATCTGCACAACAAATATCAAATCAGTAAGTACAGCGATTCTCAAGATATTTGAGTGGATGGACGCCTCACAAACAGACATACATACACACAGACTAACGACAGACACCAAACGGATACCCATCCCAATAGCTCTATAGACTATAGTCTATAATAGCTATAAAAGAAGAAAAAAGGAAAATTGCTGAATGTCAATGATCAACAACATTTTTTTGCCTTTTATCTACATTTTGAGTGTCAACATTTTCTATAATATTATTACAGTCATGTTCCCAAGGTCACAGTTCTTGACAAGTTTAGCATTAAAGGAAAATTAACTTCTACAGATTAACCTTGCCACTGTATTTCACTCAATTTTTAAAAACAGAAAAACTCCACACCTGCTTCTTTGCTGCCGACTTTCGCCAATATTTTCTTTTAGCCATGTGTCAACCTGAAAAATATAATCACAAAGTTAGTGAGGTTAGTTAAGGTCCTGCATGTTGACTGTTAATGTCAATTGCTGAAGTCAGGCCACATACTTACATTAATTCATATGCACCTTTAGGCTTTTAGAGGTAGAAAAACAGAGGAAACACCTGAAATCACTGTGAGCAGCTTTCATTTAATCTTTCATGAATTAAAATTGTGAAATACTGACAGGTTACATATCTCAGAGCAGCACACATTTTGAATTTGGCTTACACACAGCAACTGGCATATATAAATGATGGTTTATTCACTATAATGCTTACTGCTTGTTTCTCTAGCCTTCCCAACATAGCTCACCCTAGCTCTTCATGGCAAGGCAGTGTGTAGTCAGGCCCTTTGAGTGCTGTAATTTTCCCTTACAAGTTTTAGTGCAACATTTTGAATAATTTTATGAATTTCCTGTAAATTATTATAATTTCAAAGCACATGTACACCACATTTTATTGTATATACTTTTTTATCAAAATTTTGGCAAAAATCTGAAAAAAATTACAAGCATATATGTTATTTTATAAAGACAACTAAAATTGACTTTGGCCCTCAAAAGGTTAACAACTATGCATCCTACCACATTTGTGGGTAAATGGGGTAATCAAAGTCAAACAAGCTTGACACATTGATCTGAGGTCAGAGATGCCGTTTTCAGTAAACACAAACCTGCCACAACAAATTGGCTGAGTTTCACCCGTCTTGCCTATGGAGCTTGTCAGGACTATGGTTGGAAGCATAGCTTAACACAAAGTCCTACCATGCACAGCTACAAGCATGCATGCTCAACAGATTTTCATAAATGATTTCATCAAGTATGCTTCCTTTGCCATAACGGTTTGTGGAGAGACCATGATACAGTTACACTCTGATCCTTCACACAACGTTTTCAAAGTCAGAGAGTGGCTAACACAAAAGTATATATTCTATTTGTCATCTTTGCTCAAATTCTCATTTCATGATGACTATATTAAAAACATAAATGACAAAACTTACCTCTAAATGGAACCGTATACCAGCAGCACTTTCTGAATGTACGAGCACTATAAGCTGCTGAATTGTACTGATATAAGTCAAACTGTATGAGTGTTCCATTTACTATCGACACTCAAAACCTAACTGGTACTTCCATGTGTCATACTGTATGGGTATTCCATTTACTATCAACACCCTTCAACTGTACTGATTTAGGCAACCTATAAATGACATGACCATCTTGCTCAATTTGATAAAGCTGCTTATAATAACATAACAAGAGTTAATTACATTCCAGCTTAAGTAATCATACCATGGTTACCAAACATCATTATTATGGCACTGTAAAAAGAAGTTCAAGGATATCAAAAGCATTCTTGAGATAAAACTCTCAGTTTCATAAGCACAGTTTACACAGTTACACAACTCAAATTCATTTCAAATCCCACTTTCATCACAAAGCTTCTACATCACATCATTCCTATAAATAACATATCAGTCTGAAATGCCTTTCATTGCACTGTTTACACAGATTGCAGATTGCTATAAATAGCACCAAAGGAATCTTATAGCCCATCCCACATTTACCGTAAAAACCCTATTTTTTCCTCAAAACATGATCTCATTTTAAAGTCCACCACAAATGGAAATTCGAACTTTCTAAATTTCTATTAAGTCAACCAATGTATCATGACAAACTATTTTAAGCTTTTTGATAACATACACAAAATAATACATGTACGGTGCAGAATATGTCTAAGTTGGAGCTTAAACGAACAAAGTCAGCCACTTTTCATGAATTTCATTTGATATGAGATATGAAACCAGCACAAAAATGAATTAATGGTCATGATCTTTAATTCATTTTCACGTTATCTTTCAACATGTCAAACAATATTAGTATCTCATATCAAACAAAATTCATGCAAAATGGGTGACTTTGTCCCTTTAAAGCCCCAATAGCTGCACATTTTATGCATTATTTTCTTGATTTTATTTTCAAACCAAAGTTAGCTCGTGTAAATGAACTAACTGAAGGACGTGTATCGAACTATCACTGCTCGCTGATTTGGACCATGCCTATACATTTTAACAAGCGGAATAATAAATGGGTGCTGCAATCATAAAATGGCATGTAGGCGAAAAAGTAAAAAACACAGTATTTCCTTGCACATACATGCACAACACGAGATGGCCAACATTTCGTTGTTGTAATCTTTATTTTTCTGTCATACACTTACTTTTTAAAAATGGCAGGATATCTACAATGATGTTAAGCGTTTCGATTTACATGCCACTTTCGACAGTGTTATACACATTTTCTGTCTTTAGTGAGCCTAATTTAAAAAACACTGTTGGAAAACTCAGGATACTTTCAGATTGATTTATCACACATTTACAACTATTGGGGCTTTAAGAAAAGTTGCCTTTATATGAAACAAGTGGAACTTTCTAATAATTCTACACTTCAAATTATTTAAGCTTAGTTGATGTCCTAATAAATCAATTATATAAAATCATCATTTTTCTCTGGTCAAATTAAAAGGGTTTTTACGATACATGAGTTACATCCAATGAAACACAAGCAGTACTTGACTTTGAATGAATGACATACTACATTTTACCCATGTAGCAAATTTGAAAGCATGGCAAAAAGTACTCAAAAATATGCAAATTTCACCTTGAGTTCACATACTCATCTTCAGGTCACTCCTAGGAACCTCCTCACTCAATTTGAAAGTAATGTGGTATATTCAGTTTCAAAGATTTTTTACCAAAAATGTTGTCCCAAATATACAAATATGCAAATTTCACCATAATTTTGATGCATCTTATTTTGGGTCATCACAAGGAACCTGCAAACCAAATTTTAAAGCAAACAGAGCATTGGTTTCAGAGGAAACAATTTTATACTGAAATGACAAAAAAATAGAGAAAAAAATTCATAAAAAATAGAAAGCGGCCAATATTGATACCAAATCTATATGTTTGAATGGGTGAGGCCCAAGGTACCTAAAAACCAAATATGACAATAATCTGAAGAGTAGTTCCTGAGTTATTGATTTTTGACCATTTTCGCCCTTTTTTCTACCTAATTTGCATATCCATGAGACTAACAAGTTCATTTTAACAACGGCACATCTAGACCACATATGACATCACTACACCAAAAATCAACTTTATACGTACAGCACTTTCGGAGTTTTTGCGTTGGACGGACAGACATCCATACATACATACATACATACATACATACAGACAGACATCTCACATACAGACTTTTTTCAACCATATAACCTCCCAATTGCCATATATGTATGGCAAATGGGAGCTAATAAAACGGAAAAGTTGACTTAAATTACTGCCCAGAATGAGACCATAAAAAGTCACATCAAAGTGTATTCTTTTCTTGTAAATTCACTTATAGTAAAGTTCCACTGGCTGTAACATTCAACGGAAATACAACAAAATACATGTATTTGCACTATCTAGATTCTCACCTCCCATCGCTCCAAGGCATACGTATCCAAGAACTGCACATCTCTGGCATATTTGTCTGGACCAAGGTGACCAGCACTGGCCCATGCCTCACCCCTACAAACAAAAATTTGGTAAATTAATAATAATAATAATATTTATTTCTTAAAAACTGCACTACACTGCCTCTCATTGCTGTTTACATTGTAATAAAAATTACAGATAAAATTACAGATAAGTATTATAACACTGCCTAAACAGATGGATTTCAAGATGACAATTAGCATAATTTGGAAATGAATTTAACCTTTTCACCACCATGGTTTAGCCCAAACCCATTGTTAGCAATGGCAATTGTGGACCTGTATACAGGGAATTGGGGGTGAACAGGTTAACTTAACCACTGACACCCTTTGCCCCTTTGACTTCCAACTTTCTCCCCGTTGACCTGTACCGGTACACAGATCTAGCTAACTTATGGAATTGGAGCTGTCAATTAAGACTGAAGCTTCGTATTGGCACAAGATCTGTTGGTTTGTCACCCACAAAGACAGTTGAGTTTTCATACCTGCATTTATGTATGTTTGTTTGTTTTGAGCTTGGATTTAAAATATTTTTGTAAATTGTCTGCTTGAATGAAAATGCAGACTGTTGTAAATGATGGCTGTTGCATTCTGTGGTAATATGATGAGTTATAAGGGACCGTCTCAGATTGTTGCACGAGTTCAAGAAATGCAATTTCTTTTTTTATATTAAAACCCCCTCCCCTAAACAAAAGTTCAAAAGTGCAAAACGTTGAAGTCTGTCTGAGAGTACAATGTTGCATTTTGATACATCTTCTGAAGAATATGTATCCCCTGACCACATTACATCATCAAGTAATCAATCAAATTTCAGTACTACCCATAGCATGACACGAATGAGTTGGAAACAGTTACAGCAAAATTTGTCATAAGAAGTTTGCAGTTTTTGTTTATTTTTACACACAATGTAAAGAGAGCTTGTAATCACATAATAAAAGTGCGAAAGTGAAGTTCACATATTGAATGGAGGTAAAACCCACTCGCCCCGTTAAAGAACAAATTTCGCTTTCTGAACTTATGCAACAATCTGAGACTGTCCCTAAGGCTCATGACAATCATAGCAATAAGTTAATTTCTGTAAAAACAACACTGGGGTGGTTTTTTTTCATCATTAACCCAAAATTTCCATGGACTTGCCCATATAAAAAATTAATCATTATTTCAATCTGACACCTGTCCACAGGATTTATGTAACAGAGATTTTTTTAAATGCGGAAATTTAGCTCAATGTTATTGTGGTGGCCTATTGGAAATTAATTACAGGTCTTGTGCCAGTAGTTAAACATACTTAAATTATTTGTGCTTGGCCTGTCGAGACGGTAAAATGCAGTATTGAGCCAAAACCTGGTTTCACTACCTTTTATTATCTCATACAGAGTCACAAGAATGTAAAATGCTTTTGCTCAATTTCCAAGTGTTAGTAACCATGTAAACATACTGTATGTCATTTGATATATACATTAGTGATTTTTGCTGCCATGGCTGGATTAGAGCCCCTGAATGTCAGCTTCTAGGAAACCCTGAAAATCATTGAAATTTCCACAGATTTGGCAAAATTTGGGCTATGAGAATGGCAGACAATATTTACACATAGCTTCATAAGGCAATGTGATGCATTATAGTTTAAAAACTGAAAATTAATAGCTTAATCATGATGGCAAATAGGAATGATTTTCCTAGGGGAAAACAAGGCAATGAAATATGCCATTAATACTGAAGTGTGTTGAATCGTTCCCAGAAACTAACACAGAAACTCACAGCTACAGCGCCAAGCTCTACTGAACTTACCCTCCTAGAAGTGCTATTTTCAGGTTGACTCTGTATGTGGGATTTAGAAGCCAGCCAGGTAAGCCACCAGGAATGGGATGGTCATGCCAAACTCTCAAATCACTCAAAACGCGTGTTGACTGTATGTGTTCCCTGTTGATAAAATGAAACAATGTAACTAGGGTGAACTTCATTGCTCAAACATCAGTAAAGGGACAAAGTTGCTCTTTTTTTGACCATTTTCATGACTTTTGTTTGATATGAAAAGTAGTTTGTGTAGTTTGACATCTTGAAAAATGCTGAAATACTGGTCATCTGTGCACAACCTTAACTCTGCTTGCGGCCAGACAAGATTGAACATTCAGTAAAACATGTATGTTCTAAAAACCCCAGTTATGTGCACAACTGTCATCATGTATGGTTGATCATACATGTACACTGTTACAAAAGTTTGGACCTTATTCAAGCTTTTGCAATGAAATATTAATTGGCGGCGCCTTTCACATAGAAAAGGATGACAGCTTTTCCTTACATTGTGGTGATGTTTATTTTTTATAGGGAGGCAAGTCAGAAAAGGAAAATCCATTTTGTCAAGAAGACACCAACAATATCTTTTTGTATTTAGCAGTTATGTACCATCCCTATTTTGTACCATGAGTGACTTTATGCAAGTATTCCATGTTTTCTTCATATAACGAAATGACGTAAAAAGAGGGAATTTGTATTCAGATAGACATACTGGATAGTTTATTCTAGATATTTTGTTTATATATTCACTATTCACTGGCCTAGATTTATGGTATACCGGTATTGCACATGAGAGATACTTCTACCAATTTACAGTTCTGGGTGAGTGACAGCATGTGTTTCTGCCCAACAGACTTCTGATTCCTTTTTTGCATTGTTGCATTCTTACGAGCTGTCTTTACATTTTTTCAGATTCACTCTCTTTGGGGGATTTAGAATCCGGCCAGATTCTGCAAATTCTGCAGGTTCATCTTACATGACTATTTCAAACTATATGGACATCTTCCATTGCAATTGAAACCACTACTGTTAAAAGTGAAAAAGGCAGTCTCAAAACCATTGTGTGGTTATCACATTTTACGCAAGAAGGCAAAATTACAAACTGCTGAATATGGAGAACTGCTTGCAAAGTTTCTTTCGCACTGACTGATACATCACTCTCACTCATAATGTCACTGTTTGATTGCTTTATAGACTTACTGTTGGTGTCCTGTGATAACCCAGGATGCTACAACTGCCTGCGGCAATGGCTGGTCAACAAACAGTATCCTCATAACATACTGTTTGGCGATGGAAGGCAATTCCCTGTTGTTGAAAGTAAGACAACTGGCTTACATTTGATGAAATAAAAATAGCACATGTTAAAGCATAATGCTAAAAAGTAGAATTTACTTGTAGCTTTTCTTTGACATATTTATGCAGCAGGAAAGTCTGCCTTCCCCCTCAACACAATAAAATCATGAAAGTGAATGGCTGCATTACTGTGGCAATGTTAAACAGAGAGCTCGGAAAGACCATAATGGCTTTCACTGATTTTGAAAAGGAAGTTGCTCAACCACTTTTTCTATTTCCATGGATCTTTATTACACAGTATTGCGTTCAATAGAGATGTATGGAGATTGAGACATTGGTCATGTTGCTGTCTCCTTCTTTTAAACAAATCACACATCTCATCTACTTTCAAGATGCAGTCTTTTTAGTTTCCTAATCGGCAATTTCTTTTTATGTTTCACTGGCTTTGAGACTGAGTCAGTTCAACCAGATAATTAGATAATTGGCTACGGTGGTGCTGAGTGTAGCCGTACGTCCTGTGTTTGCTGCGGATCCGTAGCCCTACCACTCCCTTTGCTTGTTGTGTTGGGGGAGTGCATCTCCCCCAACACAACAAGCAAAGGGAGTGGTAGGGCTACGGATCCGCAGCAAGTCCTGTGTATGGTGAATATCGTCAGTATTTGGCTGTTGTCTACGCCGCCTGCAGACGGTCTAAAGTAGCATTGGGTGTTCAGTGTACTGAAGAGTTGCGTATACCACATTGGCAACTTCAAGCGCAGTTGGTCTCCGGAGTAGGGAGCCTTAGTATAGTCAACAGCCGAGCACTATTTTAACAACTTCATTAAAACTAAAACAATAACACGACCTACGAATCGCCATCACGATGCGAAAGGCACACGCGTTAGCAAAGCCTGCAATGCAACAGAATAAAAGACAGAGGACCAGAAACCGACGAAAAAAGCTAGCAACGCGAATATATGTGAAGTGCAGAGTGGCATGTTTTGAATAACCATGTCTGTGATTGCACGCACGTGCGTAAGATGGCATTGTACACAAGACGTGTCAACGTTTTGTACGAAGGACCTGGTCACTTCGAGGCATAAACCGCTCACCTGAATACAGCTAAACATGTTGCAGGGTGATTGTACAATCTATCAAGTATGTTTGGCGACAAAGTTCGCAGATATCCGTGTAAATCCTTGCAATCAAGTTTCCTTCCTCCACTTCCAATAGGCGTCGCCATATTGAATTTTTAGATCTTTATATACAGTTCCCCTAGCCTACTCTGAATTTTGTTCAAATTACACGGTGGGAGGATCCACATGTTTTGCGGCGTTTCTTTGGTAGTCAATCGAAGGCCCGGGATCGAAGGCCGTAGATGCAGATCTTGGGGAGGCGTCATTATTTACGGCCTGGGAGGGGGGGTCGGAGGAATTGCTTTAGAAACTCCAAAATTTTGAGTAACCCCCCTGCCAATCATGACGTGTTTGAGTAACCCCCCCTCTCTGCTACAGAAATTTTGAGTGACCCTCCCCCAAAAATTGGAAATATTGAATATCTATACAGTAAAATGGATTGCTGATGCGAGAGGCCCTGTACAGACCCTGATTCATCCTGTGGTACAGGTCTACGTCGGAGAGAGGTTCCATTGCTGTGACCGGGGCTGATGTACAGGTCTGTATCCACAGGGGACTCGTACCCCTTGTTTATTTGTGTCTGTGTTTGTTTGTGTGTATGTGTTGTGCTTCAGTACATATCAAAAAAATTGAGTAGCCCCCCTTCTTATTCTAAACTTTTGAGCAACCCCCCTTGTAGCTTTCGATTTTTTGAGTGACCCCCCCTCAGATTCCTCCGACCCCCCGGGCCATAAATAATGACGGCTCCCTTGGTCCATATCACAATTTTCTATCTTTTTTTTTCTTTTTCTTTTTAATCTAGTACAACCCACAGTCGCTTATGAACCGATACATGACGGCCACTGCGTGGTATGCATTAGAAAAACCTGCTATACTTTCCTGATACGTACTGCATAGCGGCCGTCGTGTATTGGTTCACAAGCGACTGTGCTACTACCCAAGTTCGGCCAAGTTCGGCCTCACACTTCCGCCTTCGATCCCAGGCCTTCGATTGACAATCCAATCAACGCCGCGCTGCAAGCACATATGAATTGATCGTGGATGTAAGGGACAGACCAGTAGATCTTGGAAGGGGTGATCACAATCAGATTGTGAATATTTGGGGGGTTTTTACAATTGTAAATTTATGAAAATTTTTTTTTCCAAGTGAGTCCTGATGTGCTTATTTTTTTTCTCAGTAAATTGTCAGATTTATAAAAAAATTAAATTAAATTAAATTAAGTCTGACGAAGTCTGTTTAGAGGACCTTTTCATTCGTTTATAAGCTTACATCCATATAAATTAATAAAGATTGTACACCATAACCTAAATATACGTATGGCCAAGTGATTGGCTGATAGTATTGCTAAGTGTTGCACATCACATTGCAGTCTGTTATCACAACACATAGGGTGTCAGCTAGGGATTCATTTGGCTATATTTCTTCTGACTAGATTAATGAATAGTATGAGGAATTATTTTGAACATTTCTCACATATGCAATTAGTTTTGAATTGACTGAGGGCCATTTCTACCAAGAGACAAATAGGCAAATGTGCTTGAACTGAAGTAAAAAAAAAGAAATAATTATTTTCAGAAAATTCATTCAACATTCGTAGGCAGGCTGTTGAATTTGGTTTACCCGTTGCGCTTGAAATGATCGCGTTTATAATTATAGGGCATTTTTTTCACTCAGAAACGTTTATAGGCCGCGTCTGAGGTCATGACCTTTATCCAACCCAACCACCTTCACTCACTCAGGCTCACTTATAGCCATAGCCATGCCAATCACTGCAAAGTAGGTATTTTGGGGCTGCGGGCTGCGGGCTACTGGTTTTATATATTATGGGCAATATTGCATAATTCAACGATTGTTTAACAATAAGAAATCTCTTTCTGAATGTGTGTTTTTAGAAATATCGCATTGGCCTGCAGCTGTAAATCAAAACGAGGATCAAGATGCTGCCATGACATCTGCACAGCTAGCTACGTAGCATAATCGTTACGATGAGAAAATGAGCAAATCTAATTGGCTATTTCCATATCCTGAACGAGCAAACACTTTATTGGAACATAAAATCATGGATAAAAAAGAATTAGAACTCTGTACCACAGGCGCTCCTTAGCTGGGTAGTCTGCTTAGTAGATCGATAGTTGATATGCC
>LD344591.1:311650-335760 GCA_001465055.1 Ptychodera flava
GCCATACCTTTTGATCTAATAAAGTTTCGTCTTCATATCCTAGACTATTTTGCCTCACAATTTACATCTTCTTATAGCTACGCTTGACATGCCCATTTTGCTAAGATCGTCAGTACCTGTGGGGTACTCATGAATCGTGCACTTTATCAAATGAAGTATGAGAGGCCTGCATTAAAGGGGCATAAGCTGTAACTTGTGGCAAGGTTTTTCAGTATTCTGCTTCTGTATATAAATACCGTGTCTGACCCTAATCCGTTTGTTATGCTGAAATTTCGAGTATTCGTTTGGTCAACACAGCTTGACAATGTATGTAGTGGTCATTGTTTATTGTTTATAAATGAATTCCAGTCCGCACTTGAATGCAATTTTCAACAATAACAATGTAGATTACATATAGGTTGTGTTGATATGCTAAATACTTGGCATTAAACTACTGTTTAGGGATTCAATGCAGGAAGTGTAGGGAAACCACAAAACAAAAGTTCTGAAAAAATAGCCAAAGGATACAGCTTATGGAGATTTAAATTTAAAATAAGCGCACAACTAAGCGGGAGAAGTGAGCTGTCTACTTTAAAGGGAAACAGTCGTCGGAACTGCGCCTGTGCGAGTATCTTGTTTACAACAATGTATTTCGTGCACGATATCTAGATGCACCTCATCATCATAGCAGCAGCCTTTAAATTACACGATGTAGATTACGGCAGACATGTTTTAACATTAATAAATCACCATCGTACCTTGGATACAGTGTTTGCATTGGTCGTGTGGGTCCCATACGACCTTTGAGCGCAGTTCCGACGACTGTATCCCTTTAAAGTGCACGCAATTGAGTAGGTCAGTTAACCTTAGTGGGAAATGTGGAATTCTTTCGCACGTGCAGCGAATATTTGACGAGCACAGTGCTCGTACGAGGCGCTACTTTGGCAACCTTTTATGGTAGCCATACTACTTGAGCATTCATTCCTGCTTTTCTAATCATTTCCCTACTTTGATGTGTTGATGGAGGCTCGACAGTAGTCAGCGTGATTTTATAAGAGACGATGCGACTGAACTGGTCTACTGACGGATCAAAGCCAGGAAACACTAAATATTTATAAAATTGCCATCTCATACTTCATAGGGTGTTTTGATATTTACGTTACAAGAGGTATATTAAATGCTACGTTTATTTGCGACAAAGACATCAGGCAATATAGAGTAAACGCAGCCTTTGCGTCTAAATATTTAGCAATTTTGAGCATAAAAATTTCTCATGGTAAACAATGTAAGTAGAATTTACTTATCATGTTGACCTTAAGTTCACTCCCCTCATTCCATATATTTCGCTTCAGAAACTTCTACGATAATATTTGAGGAGCCCTAGAATAGTTCATATTTACGATACGCATTTGATCTTTGCTACATGTAGGTATCTGTATAGATCAAATACATTATAGTGGATGATATATGAATATAAATCATGAATATTTACCGTTACATACGTCTTCAATAGATTGTCAATGAGTATTATTATTCTCCAATGTCTGATGTGTATCAGTTAGCCTCTATCTTGGTATTTTTTAAAGTTTAAATATTAAGATTAAAGACAGGTTAAACTAGTAATATTTATGCATTATTAGGGCTTACTGAAGCAGTTACGGCCTGTGGATAAAATGAGTACTTGAAAAACACATGCGCTGACTAGTCAATGGAGGGAAGTAGACAGCTTAGAATCACATGATTAAACTCACCATTCTCCAAGAGTGTGAAAAGAAAACTTTGGAAAGGAATTCTTCTGTCTACTCGAGTAGTAATATTAATTGGCCATCTGAGATACTAACCAAGAGAACGAATCAAGAAAACCAAATTCTTAGATTTCATTGTCATAGCAGCCTGTAGGCATAATCTAAATTTTGTTCACTTACGCAGAAAAAATCATGCCAACCGCGTATCTGCATTACAATCGGACAAAAGATCTGGATGGGGCCAACAGTAGGTGGTGCTGATCAGCCTTCATAACTATTGAGTCCATGATATTTCATATATCATTCTAGAGGGGTCTAAAATCCTTCTTGTTGTTGTGTTTCTAATACCTACTGGAATATGTTCTGAATAAGAGCGGCCAGGGCAGCAACTCTTGTGGCTTTTTTCTTGCATTTGAGTTAGCCATTGTAGAGCCATTAAGACGAATTTCGCCATCTCTAATTCATCAACAAACGCTCTATAGTCGGGAGTTAGATTATTCAATCCATCTATTCTATTTCTTAGTTTGTATTTTATGTGCATTACCGCTGGTATCATATCATAGGTGACTACGTTCATCTCTGATTCGTCCAATGTCACGAGGTGTCGGCTCCTTACCTGGCACTCTAAATCGTACCACATCTTCAGAATGTAATGACGTAATGTACAACTCACATAGTCGGACCAATATCATAAATTCCTGCTGGCTTTTTATTGTGTGTAGGGGGGGGGCCCTAAATATCCCCTTCTTCTATGTTTCAACAGCTTTATATTGTCATAATGCAGCTTTCCGTCACGGATATTAGCACCAAAATAAAAAAATCCATGCTGTCAGATCAGTGATATTCCTTTCATTTAAGAATTTGTTGACCATTTGCTTTGTAAGTTCTCGTCTCTATTCCGATTCACTTGAGGGCTGTCAACCAGAAATGGATCGGTTTCTGTTAGGGCATTATCGTTGTCAATAAAGGATGTTTTATCATACCTAAAATCATTATCAAACTGAAAATCGTCACCCCGGAGTGGAAAATTTTCTTTTCCTTCTGCCATATTTTCCTCTATATTACTCCAATTACTTTTTCCCATCTCTTACATGTAAAGTATAAGAAAAAATGCTATGCAATCAAACATTGTTAACAAATTTCAGCAGCCGAAAACTGCAGGAATCAAAAAAAGGGAGTACCCATCATGTGGTTACTCATAATCCGAATCAGGCCAGCAAGTGAGACGCTTTAAACAAGTTGTCCGAAGATAGAAAGTGGAGTAGTTTAAGTTCCAGATATCTTTGATCTGGTTTTTGAACTCATAGTATTTGGTCATGCAAATAACCGAGTAGTTCAGAATGTTGCAAAAACATTTAAATCAAGCGCATGGTCTTAAAATTTGAGTGGCAAATACTTCTCGATTTGAGTTATCATAACTTTATTAAATGTTATTATGATCTCTAAAAACACAAAAAGGAAATATCAAAACAACTCTCTATGATATTAAGAATGAGAATCTGAGAAAATGAAGAAGTGGTGTTGCCGATGAAGATGTTAATGCGGGTGGGGGTGATTTACTTTTTAGGTATATTAGACAAAATATGCTATTAGACCGTCTCGTCCCTTCATCACAGGTCATGGGGTTAAAGGTATACTGTCACCTGTTCCAATTTTGCCACAGTTACCATGGAAAGATAAAATCTAACCAATCACAGATTTTAAGCGGGTGGCTGCTTTTTAAAAACAGCGCCCTCACATGGGATTTTGAATACCAAGGAACGCCCCTTTGACCATATATGGACATATTTAGATTACAGGTGACTGCATATCTTTAAATATCCATCGGCGTCTCCAAATTAACTGTCAGTGAATTTTTTATGAATTAAGAAACATTAAGATGAAGTATGAAACGATTAAGAGTGATGTTCTCGCAAGGGATACGACTGGGTATTATAAGAATGGCAAGAGTTTTCTGTTCAAACATGTGTCACTTAAGAACAATCCCTTTCAATGAATCGTATACAATTATCAATGAAACTGTTAATATACCGCGTCGTAGCAAAAGAAGTATATTAGGGGTCTTCAAGATCAGAATCAGTCAGAACTGAAAACCAAACTGTTCTAAATCCATCCGTTGAATTTGTTTCTGCAATGATTGAGGGTGTCACAAATAAAATATATGCACGGAAGATGATACCAAGACATTTTTGTAAGAATCACGTCCGTATTGTTGTGAAATTTATATGAATAAAGTTATTTGAAGAGTAAATTCAGTGTATTCATTGTTCTACGAAGTCTTAAAGATATTGAATTTCATGGAAATAGATTAAGGATAATTAATATTAAAGATGGAGTACAACTTGAAATTTGGGAAAAAAGACACACCAGTGAAGGGCGGTGACGATGGCTATGAGAATAAATGTTTATCATTTTTATGTTACCAGCGAGGCGATTATCTCTGTTGAGTACAGTAGGCTAAAGACTATACTATTTTGGTCAGCCTGACGCTCAACCCACCCAATCAGCCCAGTTTCTGCCACTCATTTGCATGTGACTGGATCATATAATTGTAAACGTTTGATATCGTTCGGCGACATCACTATTTTACTACGCCTTTCACTCCTAATCTCACCAGCTTTCTGCATAATCTGAACGAAATTTGCCTCCTCAGGCTCCTGATCATTTTCAAACAGATCCTTATAATCTTCAAAGTCAAGGTGTTTACGAACACAAACATCTTTTATGCTTCTGTTTCTCGTGGTAGAAGAATAGCATACACTGAAAAGCATGCACTTTCGAACAAATGCCGTCGAATTCGAGAATAGGCTGCCCACTCATGTCATCTTTGGATATACCTAGCACCTTTTTGTTGATCTTAGGGAAATCGGCGGCTTTCATCCCATTGGTATCACATATCGACTCCTTCCCGCTCTACTCCACATCCTCTCGAACTATATCATTGAAGGTTGTGTCACGAGGGAGAGGCAAACTGTAAGAATTTCTTTCGAAAGTAATAGTAATGTGTGCTATACATAAGCAGTTTAGAAAGTTTGAGGACTGGCACGCCGATGTAAACTGACTTTACATTCCGATATTCCTCCTGTTTTAGTTCCAGTAGAGCACTGTCACTTGAATCGCCATCTTCTTCCCTAGTCAATATAGTTATACGTTTCATCTGTGGATTAAGGGATTTTGTTAAGACTGTACGTGACAAATTAAAAGTCTCTGTACTTCCTAACATTTTCTATTCTTGGCGAACATTGAGTTACCCATCGGTTTGTAGAAATTCTTTTCAAGTCTGTCTTTCCTTTGTTCTAACTTGAGTGTTGAATTTGATACATTCAGCAAGACACGGTGCTGCTTCGAAGGCAAGCAACCAATGAATCGTCCTCAGTTTCATTCCCATTTTTAGACAAGATTCAAGTAACCTATAATGTAAGGGACTGGTTAGTTTCTTCAGCCTGGGGGTGGATTATTTTGCCGACGTCAGAAAGTGGCTGACACCCCGTATTCCAACTTTCAAAACCTTGTACATAACACTTGTATGGAGCCAGCTTGAGTATGCCAGTCAAGTATTGTCTCCACACCAGCTGTATCTCATTCACCGTATCGAGCGATAAAACTTACAAGAGCGCAGTTTTCTGGATGTGACCTTCTTTTATTACTAAAATTATAGACCCTTCTCGCTGACTTACAATCGCTTTTGAATTAAAGCTGCGTTGTTGAGTTGAACTCAAAACACCAATTTTCAAATTGTTCTGCAAAACTAGCTGGCATTGTGTTTAGCCTTCTGTGCAGCCCACTCCGGCGTATTGAAAATTGAAATTTTACAAATGTATGTTCATTATTTATAACAGCTCAAAAATTCTAGAGCGTACCTGTATGCATGTGCCTTCTCGCTCTATGCGCTCAAAACAGCAATTTAAACCTAATGTAGCGACAATCAACGCTTATTCTTGAGCATTTTACAAAGAACTATAAAAAAATTGAAATTTCTTTCAAACGATGAGAATTTTGATATTTTTAATTGTAACTATGGGCAATTTCGCAGATTTTTACTAATAATGTTTATTCGTTTTAGTTCTGTTTTTACCAATGAGTATTCTTTTTAGCCGTGTTGTTACTGTCCTCGTTTATTTGTATTTCATGTAAACTTTGTTCTTTTTGTCTTTGCTAGAACTGTAATTGGGCGAAAGCCCGTTGTTCTCAGCCAGTAAAAATGTAAATAAATACTCTACGAGAAAGGCATTACTCTTTGTCACGGGGTTTAATTTTAAGATACATGATTTCTGAATCAGGTGGATAATACGCATTCTTAAGTCCCCCTCTTTCGCGACATCATCTGTTTTGACTCCCGTCACCTCATGCAATTCTAAAATCAAAAGCCCCTGGGAAATCTACGGGGGCGTCCGTCTGTGTATAGATGGTGGGATTAAGTTAGGTAATGCCGTGGTTCCTTCAGATCTTCAGCCACCCTCTTCAAAGTTTTACAAAGGCATTTTATTTGGATATTGGAACATTTGACAAATAAAATTGGACCGGGTCACTCATCTCAATACCTATCAGCGAATTTAAACTGGCGTTGTTTTTATCTGAAACATTTCTTGATACTAGTTATTGCACTGACGATTTTACCATGCATATTATTCAGTCAAAGCAAAGACAGAATTGCTGAAAAGGCAGAGGTATTCCAGTTTATATTAGACCCAACATAAGGTATACGAGACGGTATGATTTAGAATCTTCTCTAACCAAGGACAATTGGAACAATCAAATGTTTCACTCAAGGACCTCTACAAACTTCTTGGTGCTTGAACAAATGTTGGTAACATGAGATGTCGTTTTGAGGATCTCTCAAACTTAATTTACCGGAACGAGGGCTGCAATATTCCACCTCATCCATATACAGGATGCAATGAGTGAACAATAATATGTGAATACATAATAAATACCTTGCCAAGGAAAGAAATACTATCTAATAAAATGAAAAGGCTATCCCAATCGTTTTAATAGTTTGGAGCCGGAGTAAAATGTTATACTTGGGTCATTAATTGATAAGTATCATCGCGGTGCTTTGATAAGTAATTACGAAAGTTATTCAATAAGCACCACGGAGCGGGTCCACATTTCTTGAAAGGCGACTTATGGTTATGCCAATCTACCTTCTGTTTTTCCGTCCTCAGAATTCTTTTGACTCTGTACCGTCCTCAGAATTCTTTTGACTCTGTACAGCTCACCGTCAGTGCTGCTAATCCTCTGCTGTATATCAGCATAGAAAGTACCGAGTATTTCCTCCTTTCAGATCCTTTATCTTGTAAACAGACGGCGCCCCCGTCCAGTTGATAAGACAACTTTTGTAACTGTAAAGATTTCCGATCCTCTGTCCAGTTTGGAAAATATCCTTCCTTGAAAATGCCCTTGTATTTGTTAATTCGGACCCGTTCTCCCGACTTGAACACAAGATCCACGATTGCGGCCGACATCTCATGACCGTATAATGAATAAAATGCCTGCCAATTATTTTCCTCTCTTACGTCGATGGCTTTCATTATCAAAACATGTGTTGATCTAAACTCTCATGTTATCACACATGGCAGCATTAAAGGTACACAGTCGTCGGAAATGCGCTCAAAGGTCGTATGGGACCATACGACCAATTTAAAGACAGTATTCAAAGTACGATGGTGATTGATGAAAGTTAAAACATGTCTGTCATAATCTACATCGTGTAATTTAAATATAGCAGCGATGATGATAAGTGCATCAAGACATCGTGCACGAGATACATTGTTTGGAAACAAGGAACTCGCACAGTCACAGTTCAGACGATTGTTTCCCTATAACATTCAAACACGTCACACCGGATGAATTTGTAGCATCTTTTCACACAACAGACCACATGGCAAGGAATAACCTGAATAACTCGGCCCCATGTCCCTGATCCACACATGACAAGGAACAACCCGGCCTCATGTCCCTGATCCCCACATGGCAAGGAACAACTCGGCTCTATGTCCCTAATCCCCACATGGCAAGGAACAACCCGGCGTCATGTCCCTGCTTCCAGATATCACAGTAGCAGTGATCGCAGTAGTCCAATATGACCTACTCTCAGATATACGTTACAGGAGGGGCTTTTAAATTCCTGATAGGCACAGCATACAGCGGGAACTTATGTATCACTTCATATCTGTTGAGTTTTATTTCTTGTAAAGACGTTGATTTCAGATCTTCAAAGAGATAGTGTTGACAACCTTGCCATATCTATATCTTTGAAATGATGTGAACGTTTTCGTAAGTATCATGAGGATCATCCGTTATTATATTTCTTCGAGAATCGCCTCACCTCATGATGACAAGATGGACTTATTATGAGAACTCGTCTGGTAGGATTCCCCCGTACAAATACTCCTTAATTCGGATAAGTGCAAAATATCAAAATATATCGCTTTAAAGATCTCCGCAAAATATTAATCTAGCAATAGGAAAAGGTAGCAGTCTTTCTCAGTGGAAAACAGAAATCAAAAAGTGTCAAGTAATACTCCAAAACTTCATAAAAAATAAAACTAAAAAGTGATATATGACAAATACCATAGCGAGAGTCTACAAGCACGTCATACTCTGGGTATTTGCACGAGGGGTATTCTGTGGCCGTCCCCGCAGGAGCGTCTAGCTCGTCCGAGCGTCTAGCTCTCTGCGACGACAGCAGAATACACCGAAAATTCGAATGTAATTATCCCCGAATACGGCGCTTGCAATCTCACCACTGGGTTTTATTATTATTGCATATATTACAACTGAAAACACACACACAAATTTACCTGAAACGCCAAGATTTGTCGTCGGATTTTTCGCTGAATGACATATGTATGAGGCGATGAATGTATGATAATAAGTTTACAAAAACGTTTACAGGTGTACATCGAAATAAGATTGGTTGAGTAGGCACTTACACCATGTAAATACAACACGCATGGGTGTACACGTGTGCATGAAAGAAGCAATGATTTTAAAAGTTTATGCGATACACTGCCATAGGTACACGTGCATATGTACATGTGCACACACGACACCACATAGATAGATACCAGGGCTCGAAATTTGCGGTAGTCCCGCGTCCATAGACTACCAACTTTTCCCTGGGGCTACCAAAATCCATGAAATGGTAGCCAACACGGACTACCAAAGAACAGGACATAAAATTCAGTCAGTACTTGGCGTGCAATGTCAAATATCTGAACTAACGTATTTAAATGACAGGCACTGGAAATGATGGGCAATGAAAAGGCATTTTCATTGCATTTTGATCATAACGTATCAATCACGGGCAATTCGCCTCCTCTCTACAGAAAGCCCGTGGTCTATTTTAGCACTGCTACAGTATGTCTAGTCTTGACGTGCTGAGAAGGTCGTGGTCGTTCTCATGGTGACTATCAAAATTTTCATACAACTCTGAGAATGAAACAAGTTGTCAATAGATCACTAAACTGTTGAGTTTCACTGTTGTCCTTTAGGCCAAAAAAAGATCGTTTCTGGTCACCATGTTTGTCATTTCAGAACCTGCTTGTCATGATGGCATTTTTTTGGGTTACATGCTAATCAGGGACCCTGTTTGCATGTCCAAAAATGCTAAACAGAAAACGGAAGTATTCTGCAGCCAGTGATAAAAGACAATAACTGTTGTATCAATAGTGCCAAACCAGCATTGCTAAGAAAAAAAAAGGAAAAAAAAGAAAACCGCGTCGCCGCATCACTTTTTCGGAATGTGAAGGCCCAGAAACATTTGGGGCTTATACCTGTTTCCTTTTGATACTAGGGGTGTAAGTATTTACATCAAATGACAAGAAAATTCACTTCAAGGGCAGAATCTTGAAAAACTGCTTTTTCTTGTCTGGTTAATGAAAAACAATATCCTTAGACTAAAATATGCATGGGCTACCAGCCATTGTCACTGGGCTACCAACTTCAGAAAATGGTAGCCCAAGTGGACTACCAGGGGAAAAAGTTAATTTCGAGCCCTGGATACCTATATAGATACACTCATACGTACCTATACACGTACGTGCACACACACTCACATACATACACACACACACATACATACATACATACATACATACATACATACATACATACATACATACATACATACATACATGCATGCATGCATGCATGCATGCATGCGTGCGTGCGTGCGTGCGTGCGTGCGTGCGTGCGTGCGTACGTAGTACGTGCGTGCGTGCGTGCGTGCGTGCGTGCGTGCGTGCGTGCGTACGTACGTACGTACGTACGTACGTACGTACATACATACGTACATACATACATACATACGTACATACATACATACGTACATACATACATACATACATACATACATACATACATACATACATACATACATACATACATACATACATACATACATACATACATACATACATACATACATACATGTGAGTTCAACTTTTTACATGCAATTAAATAAGTTCAAAGTGGACTCATGCCCAGTTTCCGTTATATTGAATTAACATTTTAATAGACTCCAAAGTGGTGAACCAAGAAAAATATTGTTTATATTTGTCCTGATTTACTTCATTTGTTAAAGATGATAAATCTTGTTTAATCTCAGAGTGACGTAGACCTTTGAGGTATAAAGTTAGGGCAATTGTTTGCTTTCACTCATAGTTTCTCTAAGTTTAATCCACAGAGGCGTTCGCAAAGTGACTTTTATGAGCGCTTTCTGAAACGACCTGATGTCGGAAACAGTAATTTTACCCTTATTCAGCGATGAAATGGTTTTCATATTATGATTTTACCCTGCGAGATAAGCCTGTTGTGAGTTTATATCGCCTCTAGTTGTTATTTGACAACTCAAGGGATTTAAGTGTTGAGGATCTTACCGAACACTGAATCTAGCCTTTAAAAAGAATCATACAAAGTGATTTCTGATTTTAAAGCTTATCTCCACTTTCTGTTGGCGTAAGTACAATCCCTTCAAATGAAGTTACAGGGTTCTTTGCGCTCCATAAGTCATGCCTATTTTGCACTTGTTATGACGTGTTTAATTAATGAGCTGTGAATTTTACACTCCGACATTTGACGGACATATTTATAAAACACCTTTGGCCAATAGCGACCGATGATAAAATTATTTGATAGAGGGCTTTTGAAATGTATAAGATTTGTCGCAGCGAATCACCGGTGTTCATGCATGGTAAAATCGCACGTAGAGACTCAGAGAAACTTGATAAATGAATTTTCCCTTAACATCTTTCAAGAGCTGTAACACATCGGGATATAGACACAGGGAATTATGTCCGGTAATTTCATAACCATTTTCATCATTACGCTGTCTTTTCCTGCTCGACTGAACAGGATTTGTAACATGTCGAAGGATCAAAAAGTAAGTATCTCCAAGTCCTTTGTCATCATTCTTAGTTTTTCTTGTTTTCAAATGACGTCACATCACGCTGCTTCAATATCACTGTTCTATATCGCTCGTCACTTTAAAAAGAACATGTACTTTTAATTTGTTAATTGCTTACGATGTGCTTTTAATTAATGATGTTACACTCGTGGCCCCTTATAATAATAGTTGATTAAGTCTACTTGAGACAGTCAGAAATCCTGCTTAAGGGTTGTAAATGAGAGCTATTAACGATTGGCACCCTATGTTAACAACTGAGACACAAGATACCACTTCCATTAATTAGTTTATTGAGGCCACACAGTTTTATGAAATCATTGCTATAGAATCACGCAAACTTGTGCGTCCCATGCAGACAGTGTGTCTGGGGAAATTGAAATCAACTGAACTGATTTTCATGAAACTAAAAAGACACTGTGATAAGGTAAAAATATATACAAGAAAATTCATATTTGGTCTCATCTTTAGATGATGGTCTGTAAGTTACAATGATACCAGCTTTTTTCTTTGATTATCGTATAGATAGGACAAATTAGTTGTCTGAAACAAGACTTACACATGGACCAATGCATGGTAATGTTACATTGTATCTCAATCTTAAACACAGGGTGCCAATCGTAAACTCTCATTTACATCCCCAGATAGAGCTGGTTTTGTCTTTGTGCAAACAGAATTTCTGACTGCATCAAATGGGCTTAATCAACAGTATGGTGGCCATGGGTGAAATAATGTGCACATAACATTGCCTCTGCTTACCAGCCGAGGTCCACGTACGTATCAAGTATACGCGTCTCGTAGCTGTAAAACTGTTTGTTGCTGTTATACTTTTAACACCAAAGTTACCTGTCAGTTATGCAATCCGCAACATGTTGGAATCAAGATTCATAAAATGTCTTCCTTATTTGTCCCGTGTATGACAGTTTAAGAAAAAAATCATCTCACCAATGTTTTATGATCATCCATCAGTAATAAAATATTTTAGACTATAGAATTTAAAAACAATCTAATAAAGTTGTCAACTTTTATCTACTCTACTTTGAAGCCACTGCGTGGATGGTATGTTACAGATAACTTGATATTTCACATGGATATAATATCTGAAGTGTATACGGTGTAATAATTTTCAAATAATTACTCCGCTGTATTTGTCTGCATACTTACTTTCAATCATTACACGAAACGCCGGAAGTCTGAAATACTGTCCAATACTGAATAAAGCATACTAATTTGCAAAACATTGGTTTAAATCCAGCACATTCAAGTAACAATTTCAATAGTGTCATGTGAGTAAGAAATTCCTGCTTCTCTAGCAAGTCTGTCGCCAACTGTTCGATTTAAATTGAATGGAAGATCCATTAGGAAATTCCCGAGGTACGCTATTTTTACAAAATACAATCTTCCCTTTCAATTATTGAACAATCCTAACTCCCCAACGTCTAGGGCTTTAAAAATATTCAAGGAACTGCAGAGTTTGAGTTTCTATGTTGTTCAGTGTAGACTGAATAAAACGTATGCTGTTATATTTCATTGTATAATCTGCCCTTGTGTATGATTTCCCAACCCAAGCTTTCATCATGTATGCAATACACACCTGCAGACGTTGGTTGCTCAATCTCAAAAGGTGGCAACTTTCACATAACATGCTGAGAGGTTTAGTTGAAACTTCAATAATGTCTTGAATGACGCAATCACGCCGAAGTTGATATAACCTTACTCGACTCCCGTTGTCTTCCTAGGAGAAATGCTCACAGAGTCCTTGCCTCAATGACGGTGTGTGTGAAGAAGATTGCAACGCCAATGGTTATCTTTGTAAGTGTGCGCCACATCTGTCGGGTGCTACATGTGAAATGGGTATGTCTCGTTATCGGCTGCTCAAAAACTCTCTAAATTAGATGTAACATATTTCATGGTATAGATGTTGAGGTCAGCCAGTGTTGTTTTAGAGAAGCAGATGTCATTCACAATTATACGAGAAAGAATACTTCTAGTCACGTCATTTCTGCACAAAATCAGAGGTAATAATAGAGACACTATCCCTGGTCGTCATTGCATACACAGATGTGATACAAAAGATTTTTCATCACTCTTCTTAACAATAATGATGACAAGTATAAATTATTTACGTTATTATCTTCCTCTTTGTCTTTTTTGTTCGTCCCGACTCTGTCTGCCTCTTCTACCATAACATTCCCTTTGCTGTCTTTGTGTGTGCATCTATCTATCTATCCATCCATCCATCTATCTATCTATCTATCTTTCTTTTTATTTATCTATCTATCTATCTCATCTCTCTGTCTGTCTGTCTGTCTATCTATCTATCTATCTATCTATCTATCTAACTATCTATCTATCTATCTGTCTGTCTGTCTGTCTGTCTGTCTGTCTGTCTATCTATATATATCTATCTGTCTGTCTGTATGTATGTATATATATATAAATATATATATATACATATATATATATATATATATATATATATATATATATATATATATATATATATATATATATACATCATCCATGACTGCGTGTCGCCCTCAATCTTGCCTCCTCTCCTCCCCCTAAGAACTTTGTCCACCAGGTTGGAAATACTTTTCGAATTCGTGCTATTACTTTGCGACTATCAGAAGAGGGTGGGATGATGCCAGATCTGATTGTCAAAGTCTTGCAGCTGATTTAACAATTGCCAATAGTGTGAAGGAACATCAATTTCAAGTCAAAGAGCTCGATAAAATCCCTATAACATGTGGTAAATCATGGCAATGCAATTCTTGGATAGGACTTACGTACAATGTAAGTTGGACAAAGGGTATAGAATTTTCTACCTTAGACAAGGCATCCCCTATAAACTGTCGCGAGGTAGAATCAGTACATTGAGTACGAGCAAAGTACTCCAGTAAATCTATGGTAAATCGTCCACTGTAACAAGACTCTCTGCGGTATGTTTTAGGGTCACAGTCACGTTTCAAATGTTCTAGTATTGGTATTCCCAAGTCCTTCATTAATAGCAGAGAGAATTTAGTGTATACCTATAATAGAAAGTCCTCTTAACAGTGTTGTTCAAACTATTAGTTAAATGTAATTTACCTTTTGAAATCGAGATAAAAGAAATGCAATACCGGTAGTATAAGCATTTTCTACGGAAATTAGGATTGGCGAAAGATATTCAATATTTATATTTTTTAAAATTATGAAATAATTTTTACAATCACCTCGCTTTCTATTGATTCAATTATATTCAATCTCTATGCATATTGTGAAATTAGATTAGGCTCGATATTCGAATACAGATTATCAGTGTTTGTGTCTGTATGTTTCTGTGTGTATGTGTGTGTGAGTGTGTGTGTGTGTGTGTGTGTGTGTGTGTGTGTGTGTGTGTAAATGGACGAGAGTATTGCTTTGGAATATCTATACACAGAGTTATAGTGTTCGCGTGCAACTGTCGTCACCAGTTTGCATTCGATCCGTCGGACGGCTAACTTTGCACGATATAACTTATTATCTTCTAAATTTTTGGTATTTTGTAGCCACAAGATGGGTTCCATTGGATCGATGATACTGGAATACAGGATTTCACTGCCTGGTACCCGGGTGAGCCAAATAACAATCCTAACCAAACCCTTTGCGTTGATCTCATTGTAAAAAATCGTCATCAATGGAGTGACATTCCCTGCGGTATCGCCAAACGATACATTTGTGAAATGGACTCTTTATTTATGTTTAATTACTGACTGCTTGATAACTGTTTGGCAAAGCGACAGACAGCTGGATAGACAGACAGACAGATAGATAGATAGATAGATAGATAGATAGATAGATAGATAGATAGATAGATAGATAGATAGATACTATTAGATAGGTAAATAGATAGATAGATAGATAGATAGATAGATAGATAGATAGATAGATAGATAGATAGATAGATAGATAGATAGATAGATAGATAGATAGATAGACATACAGTGCTTCTGATAAATATGTCATTGTGTTCGTTCACAACGTGGTCAACAGCATATACGACACAACATATATTTTCTTAACACAATCTAGAATCGATTTGTGAGGGAGTGTTTTAGAACTCTACGCTCCATGAAATAGCAGCACTCGACCCAATATTAAGCAGCTTGCTACTCGTTTGAGGACTGAAATTTGTTATAAATTAGTAATGTAGTATGAACTGAAGAAAATCAAAGGGTATACGTGCCTTGTTTCGATTGGATATCTCTTTCAAAAAGTAATTTAATCCTTTCTCTAGTACTTTCTTGTCTGCCTAATATATCCTACAACATCATAAAGAATCTGACAACATTTTTCTATTTCCGTTGTAAATGTTTGAGACAATTCAAACATGAAAAAGATTAGCCAGTGAAAGTTTCCTAATTAATAGACCGACAAAATTATGCTTGCCTGGCTCCATCCTCGAAGTATCCAGAAAGACATTCGTTTCTGTTCCAGTCGTTTTTTATCGTCATTTAATGGAGTGATTGCTGTTACTATGAAGTTAAGTTTTATTGTCACTGTGTTTGAAAGGAATGCATTCAGTCTAAATAAAAGTGAAATGTTTACCACAGGGAGCGACAAAATCGGCATAAAATAGCTTCATATATACCATTTGTATGGGTAACAACTTGCTGAAGAAATGTAATAGGATTTCGACAATGGTTTCTTCATAAACAATGCATAAAGAAATCAATGCGCGTGCTTCGTCTTATTTCCCTTGAGTGATTTCAACGGCGATACGAGAATTTCATGTACAATATCCGATTCCAAATAATACACTTCCAAAAAGTACCAGAGAATAGCCTGTTGAAATGTATTAAGTTTACTGGACTGTATCGTCGCTAGCATTCTTGATAAGATTACAGTCCTACAGTCTGTTCTTCACAATCTTTAGAATATGGTTTATCACGTCGATGGTTACATTAGGATACTTGACAAGTGTTGGCACATTCAACATGTTTTAAAAGTCGGAGTCCCTGAACCAAATTCTAAGCTAGTTCCAATTTGAAGATCTTGCACTTCTATCCGCCAAATCGCCTTTGTGACTGGCAACGCTACTCTAAACTTGCCAGTACAAAATCCATGTTACATATCCCTAAACACCCGTTAAGTATGTCAATGCCGCCTTCAAAACAAAACTACGAACTAATACTGATTCATTCAGAAAATTATGGGAGATATGATATGACTGATCATGAATAAATAATGAAATGCAGCAGTTGTCATGAGTTTATCCTAGTTTCACGATTGTGCATCTTTTTCTGTTTATTCTCTTTAAATCGATTTGTCATTGGGGCAATATATTTCATTCCCCTAGTCATGATAAACAGTAAGTCTGTATGAATGACGGTGCATTTATGAAAATGATACAATTAATTGTGCATGCTACGGGTGAAGAACAGGTTATGCAGCGACAGGCAAGCTACTACGTCAAATACTTAACAATAATTCTATCTCTGGCCGACAAATGTAGAGATTATTATCGTCAAAGATAAGCGGAAAGCTACCTGCAGCGACAAGGCTCGCTGCAAAAGGAAATATGATCCACAATTATCTCATCTTCATCATCCTATCGTCATCTTTTCACACTTATTCCGACATGGCCTGTCCTGTTTCTTCTGCAGCAAATAATCAAAAAGTAAGTATTGTTATGTTTACTTGACTTACATGGGATGCTCTCTCTCTCTCTCTCTCTCTCTCTCTCTCTCTCTCTCTCTCTCTCTCTCTCTCTCTCAGTATAATACGAAAACATTTTCACAGGCCTATTTGAGACAATTATTAAGGGCATAATTTTCATTTGAAAATGTATTTTTCCTTTTGTTACTTTCAGCATTACTGATATATAAAGCTATTGTGTTTAATAGAATTCATCACTGCCAGAAAGTGTATTGGAACCAGGGTCGAAAGTTCAAATTTTGAACCTTGTATCGTACTTATTCTACTTTTGTTTAAAAGATTTAACAATACTGACTATTATTATTATTATTATTATTATTATTATTATTATTATTATTATTATTATTATTTCGATTATGTGTTGTTGTTGACGTTAGTGGTAATTGATTCAATTATTATTTTCAATTTTCATCTCGATCAGTAAGAAACACGATGGAATTTATTATATGAAATAAACAAAGCTATCCAGTTGGCACGTAAGTCGATCAAACTCAACAGTCTCCATGAATAGGGGTGGCTTTTACAAAGCGGCGGTATTCGATTATCTGAGCTAAACAATTTGATATTGCCGATGCAGACTTACGTCAGCTACCTGTGTCATATTAGTGTCAGCCGTTCCACCAAATTAAAATGCCATCCCTGGCATTGTACATGTATTCCGAAACGAAATAAGCAAACTCATTGATTTGTTGTATTGTAAGAGCTACTGTTCATTTCATATGGCAAAGATTGATCATATGAAGTCACTGTGACATTTGTGACTGAGCATTTAATGGTTTTCTTGGTTTAATAATCTATAAGTCATCTATTTGTTATTAGTTTATTAGAATTACACGATATTCATATGGAATAACATAAGGAAAATACACGCCTTTTGGTCTTCCTTTGCAGGAAAATAAACACCTTCCTACCAAGTGCAGGGGTTGTATATTTCATTAATTGTTAGTTGTACGATACAAACCATGTCAATCATTTCGCCAGTAAACTGTCTCAACACATTGCTCTTAAATCGCTTGGATATTTCTTCTTCGCAATTCAAGTGACTGCAAATTCAATTATATTGGTTTACATGGAAGAGAACGGGGTGTCTGATTAAGGAATGTGAGATATAAATTGTGAGTTTGAAGACAGCATCTTCAACGTATCCATTCAGTTGGTTTGTCATTATTGACTTGTTGTGAGTACGGTTCGATCTCCTGATGTGTCGTGATAATTTCAAAACGACGCCTAATCAGATATTCAGTCATAATAATGTCACTATGAACCTCCACTTGATGAAATCAGTGTGGCCTGGACACTGTCCTAAATCAAGAATAAGTCAATTTTTCATTTGGCACAAAAATACCAGCAATAATTTTACACGTTGGTTCATTCTCTCCAGATTGCCAGTTATTTTTTCGTATCATTCATCGAGTTTTTTATCACTACTGCACACTTCAAGCAGTCCATTTCTCCGCTCACATCACTGGCATAATAAACACTTTCAAAGCCTAAGCATCACGTATACGTGAGCGAAGATTTGTTACTCAGTTTGCTTTAGACTCGTCACCAACAATGCAATAATTCACCAGTCTGAGTAAAATACTGAAAGTAAATATCATACTAAAGCGGACAGTCGTAAAAACATTGCTCGTTCATCATTCCAGACAGGTATTTAATTTCTGAATTGGCTGGGATTCAAGCAATCTATACAGTCTATTGGGAATTTCGTCATACCTCACAATTTGTCTTGTTTTCTGTAGGTTTCGTGCACACACAACCCGTGTCTCAACGGTGGCGTTTGTGAAGAAGATTGTGGCCTAGATGGATACATTTGTAAGTGCCCGCCACAGTTCACAGGTGCTGAATGTGAATTAGGTATGCTTTTATCACAACTTATTCAAAGAGGTTACTAACAGCACAGCGGTATAAACAACAATTATTTCTTTTTGCAATTGATGTATATAATCAAATTTAATTGGAACAATATACTGACAATTAAGTTCTCTCTCTCTCTCTCTCTCTCTCTCTCTCTCTCTCTCTCTCTCTCTCTCTCTCTCAGAACCGTGTAATCCAGGATGGACATAATTTCCAAATTCTTCAAGTTGCTATTACTTTGCTACCGACAGGAAAAGCTGGGCAGATGCTAGATCCTGGTGTCAAGCTTTCGGAGCTGATTTGGTAATAATCATGAGTCCCGAGGAACAACATTTTCTTGCGCAAGAGCTCGAAAAAATCCCCGCTACGTGCTGGGCGCCTTGGCAATGCAATTTCTTTATCGGTCTCACCGGCAATGTAAGTTTAACAATCGAGAGTAGCAACTTCGATGTAAAGATTTTTGACAATTTTTGCGAGGTACAAAGCGAAACATAGATGAGATGTAGATGAAAACGCTTACGTCAAAACTCGGAGAATCATTTGTGGACAGATGGGGCATGTGCGTAAAGATAGGTGGCTTCGTGAAAGATGACCTTAAATCGGTCCATGAATGCATGGGCGTGTGCAGCAAATTTACCTAAGAGTCCACGGTAACAAAGTGTATTTCTTTGAATTAAACAGTGGCCTAAATTTATGGTTTAATTACACAAATGTGAACGAGTTAACATAAATTAATTGACAGATACATAACTTTAAATATAAGTAATCGCTCGCAAGCTGCTTACCACCTCGGGGACAAGCAGAAATACACCAATTTGCTGATTTTGATTAAGAGCTATTAAACTTTTAAACATATTAAAGATTTTTACAACACAAACTTGTAAGTAAGGCTGGGGTCTTTTTAACCTTATGAGCTGTTAATGGGTTGTTCAGTCGGGGCGATCATCCTCCACTTTGATGACCGGCAGAAATATTAATCGAGTGAGCAAAACGGATATGGACTGTTTTCTTTGAAACACTACACCGATATAGTGAGCGGTAGCTATCGTAGGCATATCTTAACACTGTTCAAGATAATGTTTAATATTTAATAACTGAATATATTGCTCGCTTTCCCCGTGTTATCTGTGTTATCTGGACGCCATTGTTTTATGTAAATTTTTACAGGCTTTCAATAAAATTCAGGTAATCTCAAATGTACCGATCAACCTTTGATAACTGTTTTATTTTGTTTCATGACAGATTTTTGAGTGAATGTCCAGTCCTGAAATTGAGATACATTTAACAAATCAAGTCGATGAAATTCAACAGTTCAACTGAAATAGGCACCACAGCATCAGTTCACAATGCATAATATTCTTTCTCTATGCCATTAATCGGACACGGGAGCTCTTTCACTTTTAAGCAGTGTCGAAAAGCTTCGTGAAACATCCTCTATGTAATGAACATTATAAATCTAGACTGCAGGACATCTGAGGCATGACGTTAATTTTGAGTGGCAATACGCCACCTTCTTCACGAATAATTCATCAGCATGCCTGCTGATTGTCTATCGGCAAAAGTTTGTTGACCCGTAGAGATGAATTATATCGGGTTTTACATTGAGTTGAACTTTCGCGGGATTTAATAGCTGCCAAGTTGTGCCGTAGGCTTGTCCCTATTATACGAGAGGGTTCCTCCCACTTAAAATATAAACGGCTTTAAAATTTACTTCATCCCTGTCTAAAACAATCTGCTATGCCTGTCGTCATCCATGTCATAAAAGAATGTTCAACTTTATTGCGGTGGGTGTATAGCTGCAAATTCCCGTTTCTGGTGCTTGCTTGTTAGTGTCAATGCCATGGTCCTGACCCGGGGGTCCTGATACCCACTTTCTAACACCGGATGACACAGACGATGCTGCTTTGCTTGTCATTTGACTGTCGGTCCTTGTAGTTCACCAGTAAATGACGCGAAAGTTGTTTGTCGGCTTGTATGACACTAGAATTTCATTGGCTGGGAATATAATAATCACATATTTACTTATTTCAGGCACATCATTTTACCTCTGTGGGTCGCGAACAAATATTTTCAAGCTTGTACGGAATCATCCTTCCCTGATAATCTTCTTCCAACTCCGCCCCAACTCCCCCCATGCCCCCCCCCCCGACATCTCTTAGTTCGCGATTGACCGTAAGTTGACCATAGGGAGCTGCACAAAATGTCCGTCCCTAGTGATAGTTGGGGATAGTTGGGGCGTCTCGGGCCGAGCACAGGGTTCCTCTTGCCATGGTTTATTTTATTTTAATACGTTTGACTATGATATGTATTGCCGATAAAGAATACTGTCAACTTTTGGTGTCTTAGTCTTATGTTAGCACTGGTTTTGTAACAATTTCTTTTTCTCCTTCGTTGTGTCACGTATTTGTCCTTTGACAATCTTAGGCGAAGTTTTGTCACTGTATTGCGTCTATTATCTGATGCGTTTGATAGTCTAATTCGCCAAAGGAAGCAAGAGTAAATTACTAATCTGTGGACGCTGTCTGCAGTGCGAACGAACCAGCAAAGTTTTGTCAAAGATAATCCGACGATAATCTGACGACAGCGTTCACAGATTAGTAATTTACCCTTGCTTACTTTGGCGCATTAGGTGATCAAACTCTTCAGATAACAGATGCAGCATGGTGATAAAACGTTTAGGGAAGATTGTCAAGGGCAGTGCCAGACCAAAACACCAAAGTTTGATAGAATAAACCTTTATTAGCAATACAGCAAAACACCTACCCAATCCTGGGCACGGACATGTAGGCAGCCCCCTATGAGTTGACATGCTATCTTGGCGATTGCATTCCAATGATTATAACCTCCGTGACGTACTAAGCTGTTGGACAAACACAGTGTCAGATCAGTTCCGGTTGTGCCGCCAAGCTGGCAGTGTTTCCACACACTACGTGCACAAATTTACACCGGCGACGAGGATCTACGAATAGGCGAACGTAGTGGATTCCCACTAAACATACCATAAGTCGAACATAGCATGGAATCGGGAACTATCCCTTACTACGAACCATTTTCAGTCCAGGCTGACCATGTGTCTAATGCGACTCGCTGGGAAGAGTGGTTAGATGGTTTCATAAACCTCATGGTGGCGTGTGGCATCACGGACGACGTAAGAAAACGTGCTCTGCTCGTTCACTACGCTGGCAAGGAAGTACAGCTCGAAATCGAGGCAATGACGGCTGAACACAAAGGCGGGAAGAACGATTTTCAGAAGTTAGTCGACGCACTAACGACACGTTACACAGCACACGTAACGAAAACATACTGGAAGCATCTGTTCCGCCGGTCAAAGCAACTACCAGACGAAACGATCGACAGATACCATTCAAGATTACGGATGCTGATAAGAAAATGTGAGTACATTGATGAGGATGAACAAATACTTACTCAAATCATCGAAAACTGCACATCAAAGAGAGTGCAACGACGTGCTCTAAAGGAAGACATGAGTCTTGAAAGTTTACTACAATACGCTCGATGGCTTGAAATATTAGACTCCATGGAAGCGGAAAACATTGACACATCGGCCAACATACCAAGAAGTGAACTCGATAAACAGAAACGAGGCACGTCCAAAAATAAATCAAAATGTTACTACTGCGGCGGACCCTACCCACACGGAGACACGTGCCCAGCAAAAGGCAAGAAATGCAGGTTTTGTGGAAAACTAAACCATTTCGCGAAAGCTTGCCGATCGAAAGGGGAATAATACAGAACACGTAAAACGAGAAGATATTTATACAGACAGAGAATCGGACTCGATCGCGACAAATTCGGATTCGGACTTTGACCACCAGTACCTACACAGGCATCGAGACTTTACAATTAGTGATATAAAGGTTAGCGGACTTTTTTCTGATGATTGATAAGGTTATAGCAATCAATGTTATTGGCTACCCGACTGGCCAGCATGACTACGAAAACATAAACAAGGCAATGTGGAGAACTCCCACATCTTCAGACTACTGGCCGTTGAAACCGTCATTATACAGTGCCTGCCTTACAAAAGGAAGTCTCTGAAGTCGAATTCTTCGTTACATAACGGAACAATGTTATATAACATGAAAGATGGCAATTCTGGTATCTTTCAACAATGAAGCGGGCACGTGATCAAGATGAACTGCTGCTTCGACAAGGACACTCTTCTTCCTTCGAAAAGACATTCTCAGACGAAGAAAGTAAATGCAATGAAACATGCAGTAGAACAGACAAACCAAAGGGAGATAAGTTTACTGGGCCCTTGTTATGTAATGTACCGAAGTCAATTCTACCCTGATCAAGTGACAATTATAACAAAACTGGCAAAGCAGCTTACTGTGAAAGACGAAGTATAAAATGGACAGAAAACACTACGACTCGGACGCACTAAATACTATCAAAGAAAGACTGTTACTGTGGTTTTACGACTTATCCGGACACCAAACTTGCTAATTACCCAGCAACTTCGCTGATGATATTGAGACTTTGATCGGTAATTACCAAAGCACTTTGGTAATTCACCTCAAACTTGATACTTGATCTGGCTGCATGAGTGCTCCATGGGGTACACAATGTGTATACAAAGTCACTGATAAGTATCATACTAGTGCCATAAATTAATTTGTGACCAGGGGTTGGCATTCCACTGAACAGCATTCCTCAGTAAAACCAACGTATGTACATGTGTGCTGTTCATCCGTGCTACATGTACATGTAAAACTCAACTACGGAGAGGTAGGAGAGTATAATGGGTCTTAAGAGTTTGTTAAATTACTTTTCAGAGCAGAAAAACTATTACTAACGTTAAAACAAGCTGACATTGGAATTCCTGTTACAGTATTGTGAGGAAAATCCTATATTATCCAGTTTATTCATAATCCTATGACCCTCCGTCTCCATCACCTAAATAGAATAGTCCCACTCCGTGCATCCGCCATTGGTTTTCCCCCTCTAAAACCTGCAGTTTCATTCATTTGAAGCACTTATCCTTTCATCTGTGAAGAGGTTTTACCGGTGACTATTACAACTTTCACTGCCAGTTGTTGTTTTCATAAGATGCCAACCATTTGATACTGAGTACACTGAGTAGCAGGCAATGCAGATGCCACTTCACAGTTCACACTGTGCTGTTTTGATCGGCAAAGTACAAGACATCTTTGTTTCACTTTTTTTTAAAGATATGATTCATGTGAAAATTTTACCAAATGTCACTGATGGGATTGTGTTTTCAATTTCATTTGATGCAGGGATATGAAATACTGTGTCAGCTTAGATCGGAATCATTGCCGAGTTTTGCTGCTTTTTGGCAATGGTTGTCTATCAGCATAAATGTGGTCGAGGAATGCCCATTCATGGAGATAGAGAGATTGAAAATCTTTTCTGTATTCTAACTTCTTTTACAATTTTTTCAGGTGTAAGTCGAGTTA
>LD344591.1:348182-368581 GCA_001465055.1 Ptychodera flava
CAGTCTTGATGATCTTATGATGGAGTTGAAAAGTTTGGGACCACTTAAGAACAGTGGAGAGAAAATCTTACAAGGTGTGTTGAGAGCTTTAGGAGTTCGTATTCAAAGGAGAAAACTTAGAGACTGTATGAACAGAGTAGAACCGTTTCAACGAGCTCTTAGATGGCCTCTATTGAAAACAAGAACCAAACACTCTGTGTACAATGTGAAAGCTGCTCAGAGTTTATGGCACATTGGTAAGTGTATGTTATCACATTTATAATATTTACATGTATGTACCAGTTTAAACTGATGTTATCGTCCAGACCAAAAATAAAGTTTTGTTTCCTGAGAGAAATAGGGTAGGTAGATGTACATGCAGGTCTTTAAATATTTTGGTTGTATTTTACCCAGCCTATTGATACACAGCACCAAAATGATGGAAAAATAGTCAAAAGTTACAGCTAATGTCCCTTTAAAATCAGAAAATGAAAAATATCAAAAGATATAGCTAGTGCATCTTTAACTCTAGCAAGGAAATATAAGTTTAGGGCCAGGAGGTTTGAACTAGGGACCCATCTGCTTACCAGAAACACTAATTTTTTTTAAGGTACAGTGCTCATGGTCTGTACATGTAATTGTGTGCGCCCCAACGGGAAGGCTGTCACCCAATGCAACTTGTCATTTCCACCGACCACAAGTCACACAGTTTTGCTAAAATCAAAGAAAAGACTGATTCTGAGGGCCTCAACTCTATGCATTTGAATCATAGCGCTTATGACATCAACAGGTCTAATAGACCACTGCCTTTTGAGGAGAGCGATCACTCCACTTGCCTACCACTTGCACAAATTAAAATCCACGAGAGCAATTTTCCACTTGCGTAGATACCAACCAACCTGCACAACAGCTTGATGTTATTTTGCAATACATGGGTAACAATAAGTTTACGAAATGAAAATAGAAATAATCTGTCATCATTTTGCAATCTTTGAGTACTCTTGTGCAGTTTTTCATAGAAACGCCTGGGCTTTTATTTCATTATTACGATTACATGTACATCTCCAACGACCAAAATACTTTTGAAAATACAAATACAAATAATAATAAAAAATTTTCGCTCACGTGACTATTTTTAAGGGACCTATTAAATCACTCACCTACCACTCGCCTGGATGGTTTCAGGAAAGTGATTTTGATCTCTCCTGCCATTTTTAAAAGACATGCCCTGGTCTAAACCATTATCTTACAGGTACAAGCATTGTTGACCTCTTGACATTTGGACAATCAGCAGACTGTGACAGACAGTTTATCCAATGTAGCTGGCATACAGTCTGTTCATGGTCAGAGAGAACAAAAGATATGCAAAATTACAGTCGATTGTCAAAATGTGACAATGTCAACAATATGTGCTTGTTCCCCTACAATAATGGTTTAGACCTGTCGCATGACTTGTGGTTGGTAGAAATGACTTCTATCAGGTAACAGCCTCCCCTGAGGTATATTTAGAGCTAAATTACGCTTGCCCAACCCTAATATCATATTTTGTGCCAAATTCTGTCAGCAACTAAATTTATTCATGAACCATCAGGGCTCACATCTGTGACACTTGTTTGCAGGTCTGATAGATAGATCATTTGCATCATCATTATGACCTGTAGTCTCTGTTAACTATTTTGAGTGAATTGCTGTCAAATTTTGCTTTCGGTTTGTAAGCAATGTTCTTCATGGGTTAAAATCACGCTGATAATATGCAAACTGCTAGAATGTACTTGCATAGTGTCATTGCCAGTATTTTTTGTTATAATAATTTTTTATTTTCAGATGGCCTTGAAAAGTTGCAACGTTGGAAATTGTATGTTCATGGTGGCATAGATGGTTACTCAAGGGTTGCTGTGTACCTGACTTGTGCTGATAATAAAGCAGCTGCAACTGTTTTTAGGGCATTTTATAATGCTACAATACAGTACGGTGTACCTTCAAGAGTACGATCTGACTTTGGCCAAGAAAACTCTGATGTTGCAGCATACATGCTTGCTACAAGGGGTGAAGGTAGAGGTTCATTTATAGCTGGTATGTCAGTCCATAATCAACGCATAGAACGTTTACATCAAGACACATACAGGAACAGTATTCAACATTTTCATGAGTTATTCTATAAAATGGAAAGTGATGTCCTACTTGATCCTAGCAATGCTGTGGATATATTCTGCCTACATTATGTGTTTGTACCTAGAATCAACCAAGCTTTGCAAGTATTTAGAGAGGGTTGGAATGAGCATCCCCTTAGTAGTGAAAAATGTCAGACACCCAATCAGCTTTGGTTAAAAAGTGTTGTTGCATTGGAAAATGCCAACAACACTGCCATAAAAGACCTATATGACCCCCCAGTGATCGATAGTGGAACATACGGTGTTGAACATGTTAGTGAAATTTGTGATCACAGCAGGATTGGAGTGCTGGATATGAATCATGAAGAAAATGAAAGTGAAAACACTCTTCACCTCAGTTGTGAAAACCTTCAAAGGCTCCGTGAAGCAATTGACCCATTGGGGCCATCTAATAATGATGGAGTTGACTTGTATGTCAGTGTTTGCACCTTTGTTGGCAGTATTTTGATGTCCTGATTGTACAGTGAAAAAGCTGGCATATAATGTAACAGTATAGACATATTGTAACAGTATGGTAAAATTGAACCTTTTTTTTGTTCTAGTGACTGTAAGTTGCCCCCAAAGTACATGTAGTCTGTTTCCGTCAGGCCAAAGGGGATGCAGAGGTATGCTGTTACCCAAATACAGTTGTTATTATGTGTTTTACAACACAACTTATCCATTTTCTTAATGATTTCTTCCTTTGAAAATATTACAAATCGAGAAAAATCTACATTATCACATATCTATATTGCAGGCAACACCTCCATTTTTACAGGTGGTGCTCTCAAAGCCATCTATGAAACAGTTGATGGAACTGTCACCAGTTTTGTTATAATTTGAAAAATGATACCTGATTCCACAATGATCCATCCAACATTTGCCAAATCACAACAGAGTTTGGATCAAGTGTGCTAAAATGCTGAATGTATGCTGCAGTTTGTACCACTGCAATAGTTCAAAAAACAAAATGAGAAACATGTTGGCATATTGATTGTAAAGTCTGTAAAGAGTATCAAAATTTTGCATGCCTTTAACAACCGGTATTTTTAATGAATGCAGCCTTTCCTAAAGACTCTAGAGCACCCAAGTATGTGTACTTTACCTTAGTCCAGCTGTTAAGAATGAATTGTGTGTTTTATTAATATCAGTAATATGTAATCTAGTGGTTTAAGGGATATTTTTATAAAAATGTTCTCTTTCAACAATACCAATGACTGTTACAGATATACATGTACAAGCTCTGTGGAAAAGCAATACACTGTGTATTTTAGGATTCTGTAGAACAAGCAGCTGTACCAGGGTAGAGATTACAGAGAAAATTACAGACTTGAGGATCCAGGACAAGAAACAGTCCCTTTCAAGCAGAGTCTCTTCTTTCAAACACAGAGTGAGAAAACTCGTATAAACTATATATCATTGGAAAGCATTTATATTGGGGAGCTGAGCTATGGACATTTCATTCTTATTGTTTGCACAAGGATCACGTGACAGTAAATTTAAATACCCTTCCAAAAACCAGTTTTCCCCACTTCCTGTGATAACGCTGCAATATTTCCGGTTGAAATTTGCACCAAGGGTAGCCGATATAGTATTCTCAAAAAGTGTTTCTGTGATTTTTTCTATCTATTTTCGTTCAAAAGTTATTGGCAGTTAAATATTTTAGAAGACGATTTGAATCGCTCAAAAACACATATTTCATTAAAAAAATTCATGTAGAAATCTTACAGCTTTATCACAAGAGGGAAAAACTGAGTTTTGATAGGGATTTTTAATTTCTTGTCACGTGATCCTTATGTAAACAATGACAACAAAATTAGCATAGCTGAATTGCTACATATCTAGGCTTTCCAATGGTATATAGTTTATAGGGGTTACAATCCTAGTATTTGCCACACAATTCTTAGTTTTAATGGGTGTGTTTCTTGTCTTGGAACCTTAAAATATATCAAAAGTTTTAAATACAGTAAAACTTTTCTAAACCAAGCACTGAAATGACTGAGAAAACTGTTTTTATGTACAAAGGTGCATGGTTTATAGAGGAGCACGCCAAATTCCATTGCATGCATACTTTGAAGGTCAGCTAGGAGGTCAAATATGACTTATTCATATGTGTTAAAGGGGAAGGTTACACAGTGATTGTGTGTTCAGCAATAAAAAAATATATGAAAAAATGGTGCAAAATCCGTCTTTGTCATTAACTTTCACTTACCGATAGAACGATGGCACCCATTTGAAAACCATAGGTTATAGGTAGATGTGAGATAAGAGCCTAGGACTGCACTGACACTTATAGGGCTTCCCTATAGTCTACAGCCAAGGAAGCCCCAAAATAAAAAGGTCAGCATGTAAAAAATCGGGCAACAACTGTAGAGGTTATTCTCTTAACAAAATAGCATATCTTTTTGATGAAGGTAAGGTGTCAACTGTAATTATTCCAAGAACAGAAGTTGAATGAAATATTAAAAGCGAAATCAATGGCACATTTTAATGGTGTAGGATATAAAACTATGGGTGAAACTATTAGGCAGTACCACAGGAGGGAGTTATTGAAGGGGAAATAAATAGTACATTACACAATAAATTTGAGAATCAATATTTTTATTGGCCAACTTTTAACACTGATTATTTGTTTTATTGTACAAATGGCTTTTATGTTTCATTGTGTTGATCAACAAATATATCATTCAAAGTTTCAAATAACATGTTTATTTCTAGATTTATACATGCTGATGACATTCACAACATGAACTTCTTCATAGGACCTGACAGAGGTAAATTAAAAAAATGTAACCGTAGAAATATTTCTTGTACATGACACTAATAAAATGAAGAGTGGCTGCTTTTTGACTTTTTAACACCACAAAAGGGAAATCTGACTTGCAAAGGAAAAATGTGTTTAACTTGGTTTACTATACATGGGAAATAGACCCAGATTGACCTTACTGCTGTACTTCTGTTCCTATAAAGTAAGAACAGTTTGATATTTTCAAAAAACATTTCCACAATTATCATCAGTAAGTTTCCCAACTCTGTACAGAAAAAACTATACCATGTAACTTCAACAGCAAGTTCGCCAAAAGGTGCATCTACCATATTTTCATTTTTAGCCCCAACATGTCGCTAATGTGGAGGGAGACTTTACAGTTGAGGCCTAGTTAATGAGTATATTGTGAGATGTCTATAGTAGCGATGAATATTTGAGAAAATTGGAAGGTATCTTGAGGTTTGACAATTTTGCAGTTACAGCTCAGGGGCCTTTAAACTGTTACTTCTGAAGCAATTTTATGATGATCTTGTAAGTTTGAGTCCCATTTTTCAGCATACTTCTCATTGATAAAATTAAAGAATTTTTTTTATGTTTTAAATTATTGTTAATATGAAGAATAGACGATGTTATAAGAAAACAAACCTCAAAGATACAAATAAGGGTGAATTGTTGGTAAATTTTTCTACTGTGCAATAGTTGATAAACAAACTAAATTACTGTGAAGAAGTTGACATCAATGACACAAAAGTAAAAAAAAATTCAGAATTTGCTTTCTTTTAACTGTGTGTGCTAGGAGACTTTGTTATTGTTATTCACATGGCTCTTGTACTTCTCAACTCACATTTCTTTCGTAGATTTATGCATGACACAAACACTGTCAATTTTAAATGAAATCAGAGAAGCCATGTCTGACTACTTGGTCTGGATAAACTTGAAATAAGACTGCTGCCTTGGGGCAATATCAGTTGATCACAGTGCAGTTGATTAAATGAAATTGATCTAGGTCTATTAAAAAAGTGGCTGCCAGGTTGTCATAGTACAAGAAGATTGTTGACAGTAAAGTAATAATACCACATTTCATTGAAATTCAAAATGTATGGCATGGATGTATAATGACGCTGGACAGACCTGTGGATATTGATGTAGCACATCCCAACAGACACACGTTTCCCCAGACCATCATGCTGGAATAACCTGTAGCCCTCCTCATGTGTACATAATACTCTACAAACCCAATGATTGGGGTACATTGTATATTAGAGAGTATTATGTATGCAGTAGTGCAGCTTTACAACATGATGGTCAAAGAAATAAGTGTCTGTGCTCATTTCATATGTTTTTGTGACTACATCTTTCAAGACTGAAAGAGTCTACGGAAGTTACTGATAGGGACCTTCAGTTAACATATATACTGTATATTATAATATATATATATATATATATATATATATATATATATATATTGTAATGTTACAAATAAGGCTTTCTGGGTTGCTTTCTGGGCAAATCAGTGTTATTTTCATTACTGTTACTAGAAATGTAACCATAAGTATATGAATCACACATCATCAAATTTAAATAGGTATGAAAAATCAGTCCCTCTTATTACGTATTCTACTACTTGAACAGCAACATGTCAAAATGAAACCAACAAACTTATGTAACAGCAAACACAGCTTTCTACAATATAGCTTTTCTACAATATAACAATAATTTTTCAAGGTAACAAATATAAAACGTCTACACACTACTACATATAATAAGCAGTTATATTCATGCACTATGAAGTGTTTGAATTCTAGAAACACTGGCTAATCCATAGTGTAATTTGAAAGAAGAAAGCCACATGCTAAAACAGTTGTGTCACAGCTCTGCTCTCACTTTACTTGGTCTTCCAAAAATGTCTGATTCAATAATATGCTCTTCAGCAAATTGCTTGGTGGCACATACAATTGAATGTACACCTCTATTGTTACATTTGAAATTGCATGCATTTTTCTCAGTAAACTATTTGTAAGTAAATTTCATATCAATTGGACCATGGTTTCTATGGACCTCTAATAATTCATTATGTTGTAAGATTGTCCCTATGGACCTACTATACATGCCAAACAGTCACTGACAAAAGTCAAATATTGGAGGATGCACAAAGAGTACACCGCCGTCCCAGTGGAGGTAATCAGTTCTAGGTTGCTGACAATGACCAGCCAAATACTTTTTTCGCTTCTGTGTTTTGAAGCTACAATGTAGGTGTTGATAACATTTTTATGTAGCCATAAGATGACCTACTTTAATGTTACCAGTATATGACAAAGCACAGAATGTACTTTGAGTGATTGGACAATTTTGATTCTCTTTCACACATGCACAGTAACATATTTAGTTATCACAGGACCAATAAATATGGTCCTGTGGGAAGGCCATGTCCATATACTGCAATAGAGAGCTCTAAATTATCATTTAATCTGCAGTGAAATAAAGCTGAAAATGATCACATAAAATAACAATAACAAAACTAAGTTCCACAGATATCAAAGAGTGGCCAAATCTACAGTTATACATTGCATACCCGGTACATGTGTACCTGCTGAATACAAAAACAAAAAAACTGAAAATATAATGTTAGGGTTCAAAAGTATGGTTTGTCCTGCCTCCATAAACCAGAATTTTTCTATCACCTATTTGAAAACATGGCTTTGAACCACCATTTAATCTTGTTGCTTTTACTCATTTACTTAGATTCACTTCTACCTGAGAGAAGACAACCCTGTAGACTAGCCTTTGCTCTCTGCTGGTGTATGAGAAACTTTTGATCAAAATTTATGATGACATTTATCAAAATATGTAAAAGTCTGACAGTTACTTAATGTTTTGGGATGGTTCCTATGGAAAAAAAAATCTTTACAATATTTTTGAGCCCTAAATATACAACACAAGGTTTGATAAGAAAATAACAGGTATAGTATTGGAAATACTAGTGGCCCTTTATGCAAACACACTGGAAGCCTATATACAGCCACATTTGCAAGACAGACTTAAAATGCCAGTGTGTCTCTTTGCTACTAATTTTGTTCTCTGGATGGAAAAGGCATGCTTGTACATGTAGGTGTGTATGTATAGCACTTCTTGAGGGTGACCTTTCATGTGCTTTCATACTGTTCCCAATTGGTTTTTGAAAACAAAGCTTATTAAGGACAAGTCAGGTTGTCAGATAACAGACGATACGTCATTAAGGCAGTTTTGCTTGTCTGGATGATTGAGTTAGTGATCTTAAGTTGTATTTCTTACAGCAATGTCCTGTGACATTTGCAAATGTGTCTGGTAATGTGTCATTGTCTTCTGCTTCTCCATGAACATCCTTTCCAAGTGTTTGGTTTTCAGACTGCACACATGTTATTGTCTGTTTGTCTACAGAAGGCCTGCATTCTGTTGGTGCCTGTGAGCTTACAGAAAGTTCACAGAAGTGTTTGTGTGTGTATGGGCCTGCTAATTCTGTTTGTGTCTCTCTATCCCAGGCTTGTGAAACAAAGTCTGTTTGTGTAACTTTACCTGAAACAGATGGGAAATTTTGTCTCTGTATTTGTGTATCTGCTGGCAAGCAGTCAGTCTGGATGCATGTGTGCACCAGTCCTTTGTCAATCTGTTCTGTTTGCAACTGTGCATCTACTGCAGGTATGCGGTCAGTCTGAATGCATGTGTTAAGTCCTCTGTCAATCTGTTCTGTTTGCAACTGTGCATCTACTGCAGGTATGCGGTCAGTCTGTATGCATGTGTGCACAAGTCCTTTGTCAATCTCTTCTGTTTGCAGCTGTGCATCTAACACGGGTGTGCAGTCAGTCTGGATGCATGAGTGTGCTACTGGTAGTCTACAGACAATTTGATCTGTATGCTTTTTTGAATCTTGTACAGTCGTATGGTCAGTCTGAGTGTATGAGTGGACAAGTCTACCATCAAGCTGCTCTGTCACTGATACCCCCAGATCATACTTGTTCTCGACAGTATGCTTGCTGATAGTTGTGTTACACAGATTATGTAAGGACAACGCAATATCATTATTGCTTATCATATTCAATTCGTGAACCGCCACATTATCAATCTGGTTACTCTGCATTATACGATTATCAATACAATCCTTGATATTTGACAACAGCCGTGTGCACAAGGAACCATTCAGACTAGACCTTATTTCCTGTGGTATTGAACTGAATGTGTCTACAAGACTTTCAAATCTTGTCTGGCTCTCAAAATCAAAACCCTGCTTGATACACACTTTCTGAAAAATATCTGCCAGCTGTGTAGGTGTATAATTTTGAAACTGCCAAGGACTACGAAATCTTCTTCTTAACCCAGGATTGCATGATAAGAAGGCTTCCATTTCTTGTGGATAGCCACTGAGGATAATGATTGGGGGTGACACACATGATGGTATGTCATTATTCATGTATTTCATTAAAGTATTTATTACATCTATACCAAAATCATTTGTACTGTTTGGCTTGTTTAAAGTATATGCTTCATCTACGAACAGTACACCACCCATGGCACGCTCTATCACTTTGTTGGTTTTCTCTTCAGATTGACCAATGTGTGATGCTACCAGGTCATCTCTTTGTACTTCTTCGGTGTGATCTCTTTCTATTACACCAGCCAAATGCAAACAACCTGCAAATATTTCAGTATTGTTATTTTTTTTTAATTTCAGGCATTGTCATTTGCATTTCTGTTTAAATAAAATAGAAATGCACAAAAGGTGGAGCAGTAAATACTGAAGGTTTATTGGTGAGACTATGATTCGCCAATGTACTATCTTTACACAGCTATATGATGTGAATATTAAAGAAATGATCGATCTATTCTATCAAGAGTTTACAGTTATAATTGTATGTAAGGATTACTTAACAAGTTATTTTTAGAAATTACTAAGGGAGCTATAATATTCAAATTTTTTGTGTCTTGTCGCCTCATATATTTTCCCCCTTATCACAAAATTTGACACTTCTGAAAATACTGTTAGAATATTACGCATCTAGAACAGGCATGCAGTTAGCTTGATGCACGTGATATTGTTATGATTCTAAATTTAACGAAAACAAGACAAGATAAACATTTGTGACATGGTCTGCATATTTTGTACAATAATTTACTTTAGAAACAAGCCTAATATCTGTGAAGGTTAAAGAATGCCCTTTTAATTTGAACCAACAAACTCTATGATTTATGGGATAAACATATTAAACCTCACAAAGGTTTCAAATTTGATTACAATCCAGATCAATACTTTATAACAATAATGTTAATATTCTCTCTAAGGTCACTATTCAAGTGCGGTTTATGTATACTCAAAATTAATTTTTGATGATGTTTTTACCTTCACTGTTGATCCAACAACAAGACAACAGATAATTTCAATATAGATAATGAATCAAGCAAAGCCTATAAAAACAAAATGTACATGTAAATTATTTGAAAGTAAATAATCTAGCTTACCTGCAAGCAACCTTGCTACAGTTGTTTTGCAGGTACCAGGACCACCAACAAACAGTAAATTCAAGGGTTCTTCCTTTGGATGACCACCAATCGCTGTTCTGAGGATATTCAAAGAATGTCGTCGGACAATGGCTCTTATGGCTGCTTTGATATGATGTAATCCCACCACATCTTTCAATTTGTCATCAATGGCACTGAGAACATCTTGCATGGTCACTGACAAAAGAAACAGACATACAGTATTCATTGTTTATATATCACTGACAGGAAACACGTTTAGAGAAAATAATTAAGGCATCTTTTTCTTCTGCAGGTAAGACCTGAATTAAAACGTGTAAGAAACTACTGTCATTTATAAAAGCCTCTGAAACCATGCAGGCATAAAAGCTGTGCTATAGGAAATGACAAACATTAGTGAATGATGTATGGTCTAATAGGCAATGGTACAAGTAGGATATTTCACCTATAGGTCCTATTTTATAGAAACCTATAGGTTCACTTATAGAATTCTATCAATGCATAATGGTTTGGTGTTGGAATGTACTATTGGCAAGCTAGAAGTTTTCTGAAAAAATTTTAAGCACAGATAGTTGACAATAAACCTATTTCAGAAGCTACACACTGCTCATGGGGGCTAAAGCAAGTGATTGAGACTGTTGGAATTGTAACAGAATTCTTCAATCCACATGGTTCTGAATCTGGAACAGATAATATTTTTTGGCAAAACGAAAGTACTTTTTTAGCATAGTACTGATTATGTCAAATGATATTGACTGCAATAATTAAAGTCTAATGTATTCATGCACTAAATTTCAAAGCCAGGCATAGAAAAGGCTTTTTTATAGGGTGAAGAATGAACAAGAGACCTAGCGGCCGATAGAGCTCCGCTGTAATGAGTTGCAGAAATGGTGAAGTAACCAGTTAGCAGGAATGTATGCAGGTTGTGATGACAAGCTGAATATTTGCACCTAAACTGACATGTCTGTTAAGCAACTTTTAGATGTATGGAGGTCTTCAGGTGTTTTCTATCAGGACAATTTGATAATATCTTACTAATACAATCCCTAAGAACCTGCACACCAAATTTGAAAGAAATCCGACTTGCAGTTTCACAGAAAATGATTTTGACCAAAAACAGGTAAAAATGCCCCCAAAATATGACTATTTACTTCTATCATCCCTAGGAACCTGCATAATATATTTCAGAGCAATCTGGCCAGCAGTAACAGAGAAAATGATTTTTGACCAAAAATGGGAAAAATTGCCCCCAAAATACAAATATGCGAATTTCACCACAATTTGAACAAACATGATTGAGGTCATCCTAAGGAAGCTGCATACAAAATTTCAAAACAATAGGACCAGCGGTTTCAGAGAAGAAGTTGATTGAAGAAAAATGTTGAGGGACGACGGACGGACGACGATGGACAGTCCCCTATCTGATAAGCTCCGCGTCGCTGACAGCTGAGCTAAAAACATCACCCCATAATACTGGTATACAGTTATTTGTACAGTACTCTACATTTGGATTTTGTCATAATCTGAGTACAACCCAACAGGCATGCATTCTAAATTTTAATGTACAGAAAACAAGTAGTGTCTTTAAAAGCTTATTTTGACCTATAATGGCAACATTTTTCCAAAATTTAAAATTACATGAGTAAGTGCACATTTCATTTATGTCACCCTAAATGACATGTAGTACCTGATTTCATAAATACATATACAGTACAGGGGTGAGCAAATCAATTCCCCAGTCACTAGCCCCCCAGATTAGTAGCCAAAACACTGTACTAGCCCAGCCGCAGTTTCCACTAGCCCACCATAGTGACACTGCAAATTTTAGATTGTATAATGAAGCAGAATAATGTCCTTATGTATGCCATAGAGCTTTAGCTGTGCATTGAGTTTCAACAAAAATCAGTTCAGGGATGCTTGAGTCATACATGTAGTTCAAAGACACAAAAAATTACAACAAAATGGCCATCTCAGTGATTGGCATATTGGATCATACATCGCAAAATTAATATACATGCATATGCATGCCATAGTGCTTTGCCTTTGTGCCAAGTCTGTACAAACTCGGTTCAGCGTTGTCTGAGAAATGGTTGCGGACAGAATGGGGACAGATGGGACACCATATGCAGCAAAAAAAATTCATTGAAAGGCCCTGTACAGACCCTAATATGACCCTGTGTTACAGGTCTGTGCCGGCAAAGATAGCCAATTACCATGACAGGGGCTGATCTGTACAGATCTGTGGCCAATGTGCTGTCATGACATGGCTGTGTACAGTGCTGTACATACAGTGACATTTCTGCCTACAGGTCTGTACACAGAACTGTAACACTGCCAGGGTCTGATTTTTGTTCACTGTACACATAATTATACCTTTTTTCATTTCTGTCATCAAAATTGGCTATAATTTTTCTGAAAAATTTACACCACTGTAATCTTACAAATTTTCAGATCCTGTATCAGGCCCTGTAAATTCAACACACACACACTGTTCATACACCAGTGTATCAGTCATGCGGTCAGTGCACTTCATAATTGATACAGTCAGAAATTACATCACTATATTATGAAATTCCTGTAATACAAGGCCTCATTGTGACCTGTCCATACACACCTGATATCAGACCATTTTACAGGTCTTGTAACAGGTTATTTCTTAGGGTCTGGTACAGGCCGGTACTGATCATGTAGACCTTAGCTATCAAAAATACATTACATGTATTTTTCTTTTCAGGAACTGCATGTTTATTGTCTGTATACTTACTTCCTGTTCTTGATGTCCATGTTTGGGATGCTATATTTAACTTCAACCTAGGTCAAAATAAACACAGAATGTGTAAACACCTAATAATTTTTTCAAATAATATCTACATACATGTATATAATGAACAAAGTGGTGCATTAACTATTATACTGACACTGATACAAATGTCAGATTCACTTCAAAGGGAAATGCGACCAAGTTTCACATGAACTACCGGTATATTTCCATCACTGTCAAAATCCCCAACATAACTAGTAATACATTTTATTCATTATTTCATGTTATGTTCTCATTTGCAAATACCTTATTAGATAATCTTACATTATTTTGTGAATAGGATTATCAAAATACAGGATAAATTATGTTTCATCAGCACTAATCTTTCATGTTATGTTAGTCATCAAACATCAGACTTTGCTTTATGATAGAGCTCGTATCTGCTGTGATAGTAATATCCTGGTACAAGGAAAAAATTCAAAAGTGAAATTATCACCACAATTTCAAGAAAACTCACTCAAGTCACCACTAGCAACCTACATGTACATACCAAATTTGAAACAATTGGAGTAGTGGTTTCAGAGAAGAGGTTTTTTGACCAAGAATGGCCAAAAATCCCCCAATGCAAATATGCAGAGTTGATTGCTACAGTTTGAATCAGTTGCGCAGTCAGCTTACCCATAGTAAGCAGCATACATTTTTAAAAGCAAGTAGACAAGTTGTACCAGAAAAAGTAGACTAAGCTTCTTTCTGTATCATGATGGATGAACAGATGATGGACTCAACCACTGACAATCCACCTATGTGATAAGCTCTCTGTTGCTGACAACGGCGCTAAAAATTACCTTTCTCTTGCAACAGTTAAAGCTTCAAGGTTAACTTCAGGTTCAGCCGACATTGTATTTTTGGCTGCATAGAATGCTGCAGGTGAGCAAATGAAGTCAAGGATTACTGTAACTCCTTAAATATTGCAGCACATCATAGTTTAAAAATTATTAATAGGATAAACAGGTAATTATAAGCTGACAATCTCGTATGCTGAATACATCCTCTGCATTTAAATGAAAATGATTTCCATGACAACATGTCATATGGACTTTGATTACCATGTATTATTATATGATACAAAGGATAACAATTTGCAAAAATAGACAAGAAAAACTGTCTGTGCAAATTCAAAATATTACCTCCAAAATATGTGTCAATAATACACATGAAACAATGTGTAGGATAATTCAGTGTTTCAATGTTTCAGTGTTGAAATGCTGATTTTTTTATCATCAAAGTAATCTAGGTCTCATCAACAACATTAAAAGGATATTAATTGAATCATTGCGACCTCCACCTTGTAGATATTTCCACAGAGTGGTAGTCATATTAAAGAGCCCAACTCTTTCATCATCGTACATGTACCTGAAAAAAATAAATGATAAAACAGATACTGAGCATAAATTGCTTGTAAATATTTTTTTGTAGAACAGTGAAATAAGAATGTTCAGGTATCTACCTCTCAATTTCTACACTTTCATGTACGTGTGATTTCCAGTTAACTGAGTAATGTAAATTTTTTCTACAAAATATTTTGCACAATTGATTTATCTCAGCAACCATTAATGATGTAGGGTAACTTGTGAAGTTTCCTGAGAATTGTTGTATAGGAATTCAGCGTCATCTTATCATATGTTTTACATGGCTGCATTATTATCAGACACATCAGACAAAATGATACCAATAATAAATGACACATCATATATTTTGTTGACAATAAATGACAATGCACTATATGTGGGTTTCATTCATGCAATACATAAACATTCAGAGAAAAAGAAGATATTTTTGATAGATGTACATCATTCCCACTGTACATATACCGAGATACCTGCTATGTTCAGAGAGTTATTCGTTACTGCTTAGCAAGCTGATCCCAAAAGTTACAGAGGTAAAACTGAACTTGTAGATCACTTTCATTGTAAAAGAATCGCTAAGGCCGGGAGAATGTGGCTTACATGGGGGTTAAAATTAGACAACAGCGATTTACACTGCACTAGAAAGCCAAGCTATGTCAACAACGTTACCAATGACGTATTCCAAAACTTGATTGGCTAATCATGGCAAGCGTCGCTATGATTGGAGTTGACCTGGACTGGTCAGGTAGGAGACATATTGCTCTGTGTATAGTGAATGTATGCTGACATGTATTGCTCTTACCATTCTGACATACTCTTCTTTGTCAGAAGAAAGTAGTGATTTCGGATCTCTGAATGGACAATGACAGCTACTAATTCCAAATTTACAGTCGAATAATGTGCTAGAAAGTCCTGTGGCTGCAGCAAGTCTTCACATCGTAGTTCCTGTGGTATAGATACCAAACTGTTCATCTACAAGAGAAAAGTATTTCTATAAGTATCTTCAACTGCACATCAATATATAACAATGTACAAACAATCATTTACCTGCATCACAATTTATATGTGTACTTATATAGTTAGAGGTGTTTTAAATGGCACTGCTACCGTATTGAATACAATACTTCTCTAATGAAGTGCCATGAACAATTTTGTAAGCCTACTGGGAATAAAATGTCTAACAGTGGATGAGTTTACCTTTCCAGAAGCTCCTTGTCGTTCAATAGCTATACACAACATGTTTGGACATTCAGTCCAAAAGTCAGTGTGTTTTACAGTAGAATCTGCAAGACAATAAAAAATTAGGTTCTCATTAGCATATCTCTACAAATCACTAACCCCAGTAATCATGTAATTTGAAAACTGGCATTTGCTTTTTGTAATTCAACTGATATCTAAAAGTAATCCCGACATATTGAACAAAAATCTACTTTTATGCAGTTTTTATTGCTCTGCGGCTTACAATGAGCACTGTACCTTTATTATGTACATGTAAATTAATATCACATTCTAAAGTTAGTTTTTATCGTTTAAATATGCAGATGTCTATGAAATCTTTTAATAACTTTTTTCCTGATATTTAGTCCAAGGCAACTTTACATGATTATATCTTAACAGTGAGTGAATATTAACTGCTATACCGTTACATATGACAAGTACAAATGATAAGAACTCAATGATGCCTACCATAATGAAGCTAGGGACCATCTCAGATTGTCACATAAGTTCAAGAAACAAAATTTGTTCATTTGAATTCAACCGCGCCCTCCAAGTTCAAAAACTGCACAAGTGCAATGTTGCAGTTTGGCTACAGATAATGAGTAATGTTTGCCTCTGATCACATGCACAGTCAAATCATCAGAATAATAAATTGAATAATAAACAAGTAATTACCACATTTGCACGAATTCTTTTATATTAGATTTTGCTTTGATAAAAACATAATTATAGTAAAATCATGTTCACCAAAGTAAGTTTGAAAGTGAAGTTCACCAAATGAAATGACCTCAAAAGCCCTCCCCCTTAAACGAACGAATTTCATTTTTTTGAACTTATATGACAATCAGGGACGGTCCCTAATGTAAGAGAAATAACATGTGTTTGATTGTGACAATGAAACTACTTAATGAAGTTAAATTAATACATCTTAATGGCTGAACAATACTGTTAAGCCCTGCATCTAGTGTTAGCTATGTATTTGATAGGCTGGCCATTTCTTTATAACAAAGTCAGCAGCTAGGTTTACCCACAGTTCTAATATACCTGCAGATGCTGAAGCAAATTTCCTCTGAAATTTTTCTTGGATGTTTACAGCCATGTCTCTCCATTTATAGACATTTTGTCTTGTTAGCATTGCATTCAATATAGCTGGCAAAGTTGCAATGACTCCATCGTATGAAACTGGTATATGAACAGAATACCATGAATGTAATGAAATGTTAAGGCAAAATGATATCAAATCATGTATAAAGTTTGTTGATCCATTCATTCATTGTTGTGGTTTTGATGTGCATTTTCGGAGATATTTTAAAACAATGCAATGTCCTATATCTGTTATCGACTGAAATTTCGCCCGTTGTTTAGAGGGCTATATCCTGCTGGTTTCAGTCACTATTTTGGGTTTAGTGCGTGCCTTTTGAAAGTAGTTTGGCCCCACAGTGAAAATATGATTTATATTTTAATAGGTGGAAATACGGGCTCATATCTTCACTGTAAGAAAAATAGCAGAGTGTCAATACAGACTTCCCATGTATGATAATGGTGCATCATAACAGTAATATATACCCCAATGCATGGTATACCACTATATTTTTGCCAGTTCAACTCTGCAGTTGCATGAGTGATAGCCAGAATATGTATATTGAGAAGTGATCAAAATCTTATGTTATACTACATGCATCTCTGAAGATGATGATGTAGTACACATACTAAAAAGCATGAAAAATTAAACTGTATGTACATGAGAGATATGACAAAAATCCTCCAGTGTTTGTCTACTGAAAACTAACAAAAGGATATTATCAATATTTTCTTCCACTATTCCATCATCTTCAAAATCTTCTAACATCCATAGTCTGCTTCTTTTTCCAAAAAGGAGAGACTGGAAAGCATCATTCATGTCCTGTAATATTTACGTGTTTCCTCATTACTTAATTGGCTATTAAAGGCCCATGAGCTAAACCTCAAGAAGCTTCCAAATTTCTCAGATATCCATTCTTATCTATAACAATAATGATATAGCCAATACCTGTCTCTCGACAACTTTCAACTGTAGCAGAATAGGCAAAATATTGGACAGAATTTTATTCATTTTAAATTTCCCCCATTTTAACAATCTTGCCACATATGTGAGAATCAAAGAATTTTTCGTCAAAGTGGACTGAATCTCTTTCCTGTCCTTTCAGTGGTTTGCATTATGCTGTTTATCATATAATTGTATGGAAGCAGCCATATTTTGGTGGGGCATTGTTTCATTATTTGTTGTACTGAAACCTCCCCATGCAGTCCAACTCAGTGGATAATCATGCTTGAGTAGACATCTCTATATCAGTAGGAAAAATTCTATGAACAAATTTTTTAATCTAAATATAAAATTATGAAAATAATGTCAAAAGTTGCAGCTCGTAGGCTTTTAACAAGTGTGCCTTCTGTAAGATGTCTGCAAGAAATAAGGTTGGAATATCAGAAATTTTCCTTATTTGTTCCTACCTGGAAGTGACAAATTGTCAAAAACTTACACCAAAAGTTTAGACAACTACATATGTTGTAAAATATATTTACCTGTGTTTCCTTTTGTAATGCATTCACAACATGGCCCAGTAATTCCTCCGCATCACTATCTCCTGCCTCAACTTGTATACACTGATAAAACTTTGATACAGCATGTTTATACACTTCAACATCTGTAACTTCTCTCTGTCCTCTAAGTGACATCACCTGGGCATGTGTACAAATGACATGATTCTTAACAAAAGGTTTCACTGGTTTAATTTTTCTTCTGGCAATGCCAGCTAATCAAAGTAACATTAATATAGTAGTGTATATACATGTAATCGCAATGAAAATTTTGAGTTAATACCTCCATTAAACAAAACACATGTACATGTACACGGAATTTCATAATTACCAGAAGCAATTTCTACAGTGTCATATTTCTAAAGGCAGATTTTTTTGTCCAAACTTTATTTGCTTCAAAATCCTGAGTTCAAACAAATATAACCAATTTGGGTAGTTTTGAAAGGGATGAAAACTACAACATGGAGAGTGCAAAAGTAAACTGTCACAGAGACTTATGTACAGCATGGTTGCAAATAATTCATCAAAATAAAATTCTGCCACATATCATTGGCAGTTCATGCAAATTTCTGCTATAGAACCACTGCAAGAGATTTGGTAGATGAAAAGAAAAGTATCTTGCCTGACAATACTTGCAAACTCTGTGTTAGAGGACATGATGGACAAAAGAAGAGATGTTAATGATTGCTAATATTACACATACCTCTACAAGTGCAGAAATGATCTTGGGCATTTGGTGTGGTGGATTCTTTAAATACTTTCCAGAAAGCATGTTCATCACACTGGGAATGCACTGTAGAAGTGTTAAAACAACATTCAATGAACAACTGTCACCATTCAAATTCATCATACCTGGAAAAAAAGAGATAAAAAACATGAAGTAAAAGTTAAAGAGACACATCATGTGTGTTTGTGATTCTCTTCAATAAACACTACACACTGTTCCGATAGCTGTGGCAATAGTATTGGAATTTTTCACAGAATCACCCCTCCCCCATTGATATGTTGGATGTTTTTTTAAAGGTCCATTGGCTGTAACTTGTGTACTATTATTTCAGCGTTTTGTTCAGTATAAAGTATATCAAAGGTAGATTCCTCTCAGCTAACCTCGAAACTGAACAACAAGCTTGTCACAAACACGTAAACAACAGGCACTGGCAATGGCAAAGTATCGTTTGGGTCCTCAAAAAGCTTTTAAAATGGCTGGATGACAAAAATAATACTTTCCACAACAGAAAAAATCTAAAAGGACTTGAATGTGTACTTTTGACAATAGTTCTGTCAAAGAAAGATCAGAAATAGCTAAGTGTTTTGATACGATGTCTACACTGAAATGCTATGGCTTGATATGGCTTCCTTGTTAACCCTCCAATCATCCCATAATGCTGTGCGATTTTCCAAGATGGAGGAAACACAGCTTTCACCTATATAATATTTTTTTCACGTCTGTTTCATAGAACACCCCCCCCCTGCTCACTGCTCAGTCAAAATGACCTTTTCAGTAGAAGATGAACTAAAGCAAGAAACACATGACAAAGTAGTTGACGGAATTTTCTTGAAATACATGAAAAATGTAGTAAAATAAAAAAATTACCAAATTCTGGGTATTCTTGCACCAAAACGCATATATCTCTGAAAGTTTGATGGTCACTTAATCCATGTGTGGTTTTTACATGTATCACATCATCTGAGGCTGGCGTTTGAAGATCATGTTCTGGTACATCTTCTTCACTTTCCACATTGATGTCATCACCATCATCAACTGGTTGCCATGAAATATCTGTCTGTTTGCCTCTTGCCTCACTGACCTTTGGTTGACTGTTCACTGTTTCATTCGATTCATCTCCACAGACCTGATGAAACTTCTTTGTAGATCTTTGCAACTGCAGCCTTTGTAACCCTCTTACTGGCATATCTTGTTTTTCCTGTTCTCTAAATATTCTTCTTTCATCTTTTTTTCCTCTGCTTTCTGTAATGGCTTGTCTTCCAACAGTCACATTGCAGCTACCACCCTCCATCTGTTCTCTATCACT
>LD344591.1:370298-395460 GCA_001465055.1 Ptychodera flava
CAAACAAACAAAATCCATAAACATATTAATAAATAAGATTTACATGTGTTGGGGTTGCTTGCTGTGCCTTTCACAATACAGTCACATGTCTCGTCACTACCTAACAATGCAGGGCCAGCCTGGTTAAAGCAAGTTATGTCGATGACAGTTAGTACAAAGGTACACTTGCGTCAGGAAATCGGCATTGAATGAAAAGTACACCGATTTATGTTTGCTTAGTAAATATACTTTAGGGTTCACCTGCGCCAGACGGGGTTGGAAGTTTAAGCATAGAACCCAGCTCAAAGGTACGGTTTGAACCACATAGTGTGTGGAAAGACTGTGGTTTAACTAACGTACACCACAGCCCGACGCTATCTTGAAAGTCGCTCACACTACGATCAATGTAAGTAACATCGTTCACGTCACAGACCAATCAAGGTGAATTACGTTTATGACTGTAACTCAGCATTCAACTGTTTTTATTTTTCCTTCTTTTAACAGATTTTAAAACAAAGCCACCGGTTTTGGTCCTTCTCTGGAGTGGGTTGGGCAACACCATAAACTGCCAAGATGGACAACGGTGCCGTTCGTTCAAATAGGTATGTGTTCCTTGGGTTTTTGTCACAGTCATCACTACCGTGCAGTTCCACTTTCAGTCAAAGTCTGTTAAATCAACCTACACCCTTTGACTATTTCCTTCAAAGAAATTGGGAAATGCATAAAAATCCATGCAGAAGGCAAATCCTTACAGTTTGTAGACAAACAAAATGTTTTGCGAATCTTTTAAAGTTCAGCCATAACTTTTCAAATTGCTCCGGAGGCACATAATGTTCAAGCACACATTGTTTATACAAGTAAAAAGTATACAGTCCACTTACAATAAGCATGTGTCAAACAAAGCTACATTCCTTTTTCGGAAAGCTTTTGTAATGAACGCCATTCAACTTTGGGTCAAAGCTGTCTGTGTGTCTGAGCTCAGCATATTTTTTTTTCGGTTTGTTTGTTCGGAAATGTAACTATCCACGTCTTCATCATTGCTTAACACATTTGGCCATGAAACTTCCAGTTGTCACTCTTGCGTGAATAAGCATCCTTTGGAGACTTGAACCGCATGTAAATGATTATGTTCTCTGTAAATACAAACATTCTCATCAGGACTTCATGCATTTACTTAAGTGCGTGTAACCGATTTTGTACTTGTGACCAAAATGTGAACGAGTACCAACTTTCTCCAATTCGTATTTCCCAACCATCGATCAATGCATGTGTTCCCAAATTAGCGTAATACCTACTACTTAAAAAAAACAATGGAAATTGTTTTTTGCATGATAAAATAGAGTATACCCGATATTTATTTACATGATGTATTTACCTATCCCGCCTTCCCCTTATCTGCCCTTCCTCCCTCCCTCCCCATCCAGAGAGAGAGAGAGAGAGAGAGAGAGAGAGAGAGAGAGAGAGAGTTTTTTTACAGTTGTAAATTTCACCTTGACGTTATTAATGAGATTGCCGACACTCGATAACAAATAGTCTTCAACGTTTATAAAACGCATCGCATAGCCATCATGGAAAGAAAACATCAAATAGATGAATAAGAAGTCAGCCGGGAACACGTAGTACATTCAATGGGCACTCTTGACAAAGGACAGACTCCACCAATATCCTAACTCCACTCCCACGCAACAACAATCACAACAAAACATTTAATTTAGCTAACAGTGCCTAGTATATGCCCCATTAATTGTGTGTTGTGATCATGACACTTTCGGCCGACATGATTGGTCATTCATAACAGTTAAGAGGGCTGAACTGAAGGATTGATTAAACACAAATAACGATAAAGCACGGTCCTTGACGATAACATCACACGGGGCGCAGATTTTGAATTTAGACAAATGACCGTCTCCGGTTTAAAATGTCAAAAGACTTTCGATAGAAAACACTGCCAGCTATTATTTCCTATCACTTGTACGATAACAGTGTACATGAAACGATACATTTTAGAAATAAAACAGCAAATTTAATATTTCACTATCCTTGTCGTAGCAACCTGAGAACTGGGCGTTCCTACTTTTACGCATTTCTCGCCAATTGTATTGGACCATTATTTGACTCGCGCAATGGGTTCGCGAAGAATAAAACACACATGAACAAAACAAGGGGACATGAACTTTGTCCTCGAGGGTAAGAAATACGTCCGAAAAATGCCGTCACTATATGATTCAAAGAATGGGCAGACGCCCATCACACAATTTGAACAAAACGACAGTGTGTTTGGTAAAATAGATGTTTACATCGCTGGGTCGATTATTGCCGTCTTGCGCAATCAAAGAGCAAATAGTTCGCCCCGTAATATGATTACATACTGAAGCCAAATAAAAAGGTAAACAATAACAATTTCAAGCAATCGACGAAATCGGTGACCAGACAAGTGATATTTTAATTTTAAAATGATCATTATCACAAATGATATAACGCTAAACCGATGTTTGTGTGTGTGTTTGCCCCCATATCGTATCATTTTGAACAGTCATCTGAGAAAATGTTTCATTCTAGATTATGGAGATTATTGAAAAAAATGAATTTACTTTATCCGTGACGAACCATTAACGCTCATTCTTGTTGTTTAAGGAGGCTCGCATCCACGAACTTTGAGTAAAACCTTGAATCATCATCGTGAAAAAGTGAACCAAATCAGCAAGGTCTAAAACAGATAGCTTGCAAAATGTGCAAAACGTCATAAAAAGCCTAAACGAAAACTGTTTACTCGACCGACTTCGATTCAAGTTCTGCCAGGTGGTGTCACTCATATGCCCCGACATATGGAAAAGAAATTACAGAGATATGACACACTGGAGGATGGTTAAAGCTTCCTCAATTTTGACCAAACGGTGAAATATGGTAAAGAGTCTTTGTACTGTATCGTATTAAAGTTCATTTTTGATTTCATCCAATTTTCAGCACTCAGCAATCTTGCCTACCGATCCTAGATCGAGAATGGTTCTACATATGGATGCTCATTCCATCGGTAGGTCGTTACTGTAATTGTTCGTAATTACTAAGGGCTTGTTGGAAACTTTTTGTGAATTCAAGTATAATGCACTGATTAACACTGACATTCAGGATTTGAACTTTTGAGAGAAAGTATGTGAAACAGGTTGACCCGAATAAAGTACACGGCTTGACCTACTGCCCCGATCCTCGTTCGCAGCCCCCATTCTTTTGTGAAGCACGATCCTTACAAATGTACTGACACGATATATTATCATCTGCTTGTTACAGGTTGTGGCCATCTTTATCGTCATGTTACTTCAGAGACGGAATTCAAAGGCTCTTGATTGTTGTTACGGTCGACCGTCACTTGCATAGTAAGTGTACATACCATGGAAAGATATTGAAATGGGGTGGATAATCAACTCTGAAGCAATGAACTTAATACATCATTTTGTGAAGGTCTATAGTGTTCCTTGTGACAGGCAGTATACACCTAGACTGCTGTGTGAGCACAGAACTAATTGAAAACAGTGCCATTGCTTAATTTACTACCCTTGAAACGCCATTTTATGACCAGAAAGCTCTTGATACAGGGCCAAACCTTGAAGTTCCCTTTCAGTAAGCTACCGTAAACAGGTAAATGACCATGAAATTTAGGTGATATAGCTATCCTGACCCTGGGAGAGAGGATGTGTCCAGACTACCACTCGGTCCACTGATTCTAAGGTTTCCCACGCACCAGATATGAATGACCCTCTCCTGCGATGTTCTCTTACTACATTACTTTTTCTGATGAAAAAATCAATAAAACAAATTTGTACAGAACTGAATATTAGTTGTTCAAACCATTAAAATCCATCGTTGTGACCCCTTGACCGAGAAGCACTTCAAACAGCATTTAAGATAGATTTGTTAACAATTTTTACTACCTGATGAAGAATTTAAAGTTTTCACGGTGCGACTTAGCTGAAAACGACAACACAGACACGAGAAAAGCATCTTAAAATTGTTCTGTATTACTTTCTCGACAGTGTGGGTAATTTATTGGACGGTAGGACACATCGTATAGCCTACGCGGCATCGTTCGGTTTGGTGGCGTCGGCTCTTCTCAATTTATTCTACGGTTTCTTCCCGTTCCCGACAGAAGTGTGGGTCAAAAACGACCTGTGGATACCAGGTAAGAAAAGCTTGATGGACATTTGTCGTTTGTCTGTTTGTCCCATCGTGAACACTTTTGTGTTTTGAGTCGCAAAAACCAGTTTGATAAGGGATGGACCATTAGATCGTTGGAGGGGTGGTCAGACTGTCGACATGTAAATTTTCTTTCGCGTTCAAAACTTCAGCATTTCTTTCGGATTTTGCATGCCATGGAAGCCTCCTTTTCCTGACTTCATGTTTGCTTTATGTCTACTTTCATCTGATTATTTTTAACTTCGGCATAGCTACAAAGTCTTCCCGCAGCGAATTTAGTTTTCCATCTTGGTCGACCCCTCAATTTTTAATGTCGACTACTTTTTTGTTCTATATTTTAGTTTTGCAAAAAATCCTTGTTTTCTACTATTTACACGTATGCAGTTGTGACCTAGTATTTTATCAGACAAAAAGTTCAAGAATATTTTACCGTATCCGATTCGATCGCCGTAAAACCCTTTCCGTTCAATTTTATTTCAGCGTTATGGGGAATTCTTGCCGTCATAGTCTACGCTGTAGATTTCTTTCCGTTGTTTGCCTGTATAACGTTGGCGGCGTCCGGCATAGGATTTGGCTATTTCATGGGATGTTTCTTCGCCTGGGCCTGGCTGGCCTCTCTCTTGGACGAGTTCTTTGAGTGCGAAACCTACAAAAATATCGTAAGTGTATCATTCTGTTGCTGATATTAGTATAAAGGGGAAATAATTTTATTCTGGCGATGGAGGACGTACAGTTCTTTTTCTTAGTAATTTCGATGTCACAATTTGAAATGCTTCAATTATAAGAACTGGATACTTTCATTGCGTTTGCACGCAGGTACTTGGTTATGAAAGTGTTAAATTGCTGTAGTTGTAAAATAAAATCGAACCAAATCAGATACTTCACGTGTTTGCCGTCTACAAACAAATCGAAGATTAAGAAACTCGTTTTGACCTGACTGTTGAACAGACCAAGAGTCGGCGATGATCCAAGATTTGCATACATTTAGCTTAAAATAGAATGACTATTCTGACTGTAAAATAGAATGGATATTCTGACTGTGAACAAAAACTATCTTTCGTGTGATCACACAACTCATGCCACTCTACCACTGTAACATCAACTCTCGGCCTCCGTATGTACATCGTGCAAGTTCAAAGGTCGACATGACTGATTTGAGGAGGTCCATTGTAACCATAGAGACCATTGCATTCACAGAGGCGACTGCATGTATCGTTAAACAAAATAGCTAGATGCCATTTCGGTTTCATACAATGGCCCACAGTCTGTTTTGTCGGGTACGTTAGCTGTTTCTCAAGGCGACCTGACACTACATTCCTGTTACAGATTCATGCGTTAGGTTCGCCACGAGTTAGCCTTTTGACCTGAAAAGAACAGACTGCATTTTTTCGTTCCATAATATTGTAGTAAGATGTAAATCTATGTTGTGCAATGAAGTGACATATTCACGCTACATGTGAAAACTATAAGCGTGGAGTAAAGTTGGTTGAGTCTGTATATTTCTGGTAATTTGGAATAAGGTCATCGTGACTCGTTATATGACATTGTGGCATTCACAGCGACTGAAAAAGCTCGGCGCCATGTTGATGTCTGGTCATTGACAGATGTAGACTTAAATTCATGTTTCTGTGTGTCAATATCACTATTTTCAAAAGAATTGGGGCTACTTCATGTGGTCACTGGAACCAAAATGTTACTTTTCTGTGCGATACTCAGATGTTAACAATTAAATTTGTAATCACCGGTTGGAATTATGATATCAACATTCATGGTTTGTTTCAGGTAAATCCTGGCATTTTCCTCCACCCCACTTTTCTTTTGCAAATCCGAATGAGAGTTTCTTAAGTCTATACAGTTTTGTTGTGTACTCTATTGGCATAATTCCTTTGGCAACGCCCTGCACTGCCGATAGTTTTGACATGCAAGCGATTTTTATTTTATTTTCTAGGAACCCACTGAGTTTTTGATCATCTTCGACATGCCATCTTTGATCTGTGCAGCGTTCCTCTCAATGTGGTTCCCCATCGGCCTTATCATGTCAATGTGTGACTGTCGCGGTAAAAGAGGTCAGGTAAGAGACTCTACTGGTAAAGCAGATATTTGAGGGCGTATGCCAGCACAACTGGTCCGATAATCTTGCGATCTACTTTGATCTCAAAATGTTTGGGGTCCAGACGTGGTAGCGGGCTTTGTATGTAATGTTTGACTGTGAAGACTACGTCACATTGACTATCAGGATTGCTAGTCTATAATTTGCATGCTAAGTCACGTGTAGGACCAGGCCATTTAACATATACTACTGTAACAACGTCCCGTCCAAGAAGGTTTCTTTTGACTTTCATGATTGCTGAAACTGTCATCCTTAACCTGTAAACAGCAACGAAGGCAAAAGTAAAGAATAAAATTCACCCCTGAAACTTCGTCATGGCCGGTAAACCAAAAGTAAGTAAAGTCCAGTCTGCGTTGCTTCAGCAATTTCGAGATAGACAGAGAAAGAGAGTCATCATTAACGAGATATTTCCGTAACTCAAAGCTCAATTTCTTTATGCAGCTGCCGCCATGGTATGACAGATTGACGACGCAAACACTCTTCGGAAAAAAGAAACGATTGTGAGTATTACAAATTTAAGACAGTGCTATCACGATCTCTAAAACAAAATGTTCAATGACATTGAGACCGTTTCCTAATAGCTTCACGAGTCACCGATCCCGATATTAGTAAATATATAATCCACGTTATCACAATTTCTCAGTGTCTTGACAGAAAATATGCAAACATGAGTAAACCAACGACATTTCTGTTTTGATACTATTTTAGTGATGGAATGGGTGTTGCCGAAGCCTGCAAAAGTGTATGCTACGTCGGTATCCCTGGTGAGTAGAATTGTGTATTCACATTGCTTTCAAAATACATGACCGTCATGGCTGATATAAATCTGATATCCAAACTGGAGAGGTCATTTCTAGAAATCGTTGACAACTAAATCCATGCCAGTAAACCACGACTTACAGATATATTTCTGGAAGATAGAATCCTTAGAACCTTGCAAATGGCTGGTACGATTTGAAAGTATTACACGAAATCTTCTCGCTTAGAGTAGCTTGAGATGTGTATGTAAACCAAATTACCCTTTTTCACGCATTTTTATAAGCATCACGGTTACCTTAAACGTGTTAGTAAACAGCTCAAAAGAATTAGTTTCGGTATAACCAGACTTTACCATGTATTGCAATGTAAACAGAAAGAAAGATTTTCACCGAAATTCTTGAGCATCTTCCAATATTGTGGCAGTATTCAATTGTGCAACGTTGGCAATATTCTCTAATGCATTCATTTGTTTGTTTGTTTCCAAAGGGTTCCGTTACTCCACTGTGATGATCGCTACCGTCTTCGTGGCGTTCTGCATACTATACAAGGTAGGAAATCGTTCACAAAGGGGAACAGATAATCAAACAGTGGTATTATATCTCAGATCACTATTGCCTTCCTTTTAGTGTTTTTGACGCATCTGCCGATTTGTCGATAATTTATTTTGATGAAGATTTATTTCAAAGAATATATGGGACAATCCTAATATTGCATGGTTCGGCGGTCCAACTTCTTGAGTAAAGAGGTGTATACTTCAAAGAGCAAAATGATTTCAGTCAAAACATATGACGTCACTATTATCATTGTCAATGTTATATATTTTTACTATTTCATCTCTGTAGATCTATTGCGTGTGTATGGTGTACTTGATTCCAGTCTTCAATTCCATATATATCCCAACGCCCGCTGAGGTCAATAGCACTCTGTATTTCTTGGGATTGGAAGACTTCTACCCAAAGGACAACACTACTCTTGTGGCCGATAGGATCAAAGTCTATTTTGAAGTGATGGAAGGTAAATAGATTTACATGTGTTCGAGAAGTTTAGTGCACTTTTACGTCACCGATAGGTGATTATTGCTTGTCCTTGCACGAAATCGCCCGTCAGTGATGCTCTGTTTGATGTTATGTGCAATATTTTAAGTTCTTTCCTAGTTTCGAGGAAGACTGTAGATTGCAGTATAGGTGCCATTAGTTCTCAAGTACGTCGGGTTATTCAATCACTTACAAGACTACTTACAAGATTTCTCGTTCGCTTTCCTTTCAACATACAGCCTGTCTGATTGTGGCCTTGACTGTGGCATTTTGCATATGCACGTTCACTCTTGGCTTCATCCTATCCAACTACAGGTAAGTTCAAGGGTCAATAATTTGACATGACATTGACCTCTAACAAATGACTGCAGAACACAAACTGTAAGATTTGACTCATACAAATGTGGATGGTTTGACATTTGCAACGGAGTGTCAGACTTCACCATGTACGAAAAGTGTAATGTTCCTGTCTCGAAATATAAGTGTAAAAGTTTTGACATTACAAACGTAGTAAAATTAATGCCCTCCTCTAAAACGGCATCTTTAAATGAAATTTCTTTATCTGTACTTGTTCAATATGTACTTTTACAGTTTATAATCATGTTTATGTGTATTTTATTTACTAAGGTGATCATCGTAGAATTCAGTTTAAATCACTTATTTTCAGAGCACAAAAAAGGGACAATAAAGCGATATTTATTGATATTTGTTGGTAAAACTTCGTTTCAGGTCCAACATCCTGGCAATGTACAAGGGTATTCGTCTTGTTCTGCCTCCAAAGCTAGCTAGAAGGTCACCAGGGTCATACGCAGTAAGTTATTTTACTGAAAGCATTTGAATATTGCTTCTACGCTGCGTGACATACTAACGCTCATGTCTCGGATGAACAGCAGAGCCGTCCAGGTGACTTTGTTCAAATGCATAAGAGGTGTCTGTTTCTACAGCTAGATTAGCTACGTCCTCATTTAGTCTACATATGTACAATCAATCGTTTGTTACTTGTCATAAACGTATTTTGTGACATCCGTAAGTTCGGTGAATTTAGAGTTATAAGCGATTGATAAGTTTTTATCAATTATTTCCAATTTTATTACTATGTTTATTTGAAATGAGAATGTAACAGTAATAAGTTGATGGATGAATGGATGAATGAATGAATGAATGAATGAATGAATGAATGAATGAATGAATGAATGAATGAATGAATGAATGAATGAATGAATGAATGATCAGTATTCCACTTTTTTCAATACAGGAAGCCAGTATGAAATATTTTGGATATCAGATAATCTTCATAGCTTTTGGTAAGTGTCTGCGTACGTTTCTGTCTCCAATGAATAAAATGCATATTTACATGTATAAAGTTTAACGAAGACGACGTATCCTAAATTTACGAGAAACAAATAGATCGGTAAAATGTGGCTATCAAAAGCACCAGTAAAGCATTGTATGAAAGCAAGTGAACAATTTTCCGGTATGATACAAAGCAATCATGAGTACTTGTTAAAAATATGAACAACAGCAAGTCGACAGATTTTCGAGCATGCCGCAAACGGTTGGACACGACGAAACAGGAGGTATCCACTACAACTATACCCTCTGCTCTTTGAGCTCTATAGTCAACAAAGTCTTAACCTGCATTCCAATGTAAATTTTCCCGCTGTTCTCCTGCAGGATTCTTTGTTCAATCCCTGGTTTTGTTCGTGGTTGCTTTCCTCCTGGCATTTGTCATCTTCTTGCCCGTCATTTACGGCTATGGACTGGATGTCCTTCTAAAGCTGTGCTTCACCGCTGGGTAAGTTTTATATGAGAGAGAGAGACTCAGAGAGAGACAGAGACAGACCGACAGACAGACAGACAGACAGACAGACAGACAGACAGACAGACAGACAGACAGACAGACAGAGGGAGGGAGGGGGGAGGGAGGGAGCAATTTCTAGGTACATGATGAAACTGTTTTGGCACAGCAAGTCGTAACACCTGGAATTCCACGTAACTGTCGTACTGTCCCACATTGGCGTGATAAATACCGCGGGCATCGCATAAACTCACTACTGCCAAATATCATTACAAAATGGTCGATTACAGGGAAGACTCAAACGTACATGTAAATGGTTAATATAGAAATGCCGAATGGAGAATTTCCTGTTCAATTTCTATCCTTCGAAAAAGGAAGAAATCTCACTCACACAATACTTTGTCGGATGGCCGACGAAATTGAGACCAAGTATAGGTCCGTTTGCCGGACAAGATATACTGCGCATCATGTTAAACACTGTGGTTTTGACATTGACAGGCCCTGGATCTTACTGGCCATTGTAGTTCTGGGAACACAGGCATGGACGGCCTACGAATTCTTTGTGTTACGGCATCAGAACAAACCAACAATAGCTCTAGACAATCGGTAAGTGACAACAGCATAATTCATCCTGGTTTCCCGCGAACATGAGGGGTTATACTGGCGTTCTTCTGTAGTTTTTACTGTGTAACGATCTAATTTTTGTAAAGGGCGCGAAAACGTCTGCCAGAATATTTGAAAGTACCGACAACTTTGGTATCGTTACACGTTACTATATTCAGAAGAAGAGCTGATACTTTCAGAAAAAAACTAATCGAGAGAGAATCTCTTCAATAATGAAATTGAGAAGTGAATTCTTTCATGATTTTGATGGCAAAGTTATATAATTACGTCCATTTCATGCACCACACTACTAAACGGGATATGTCTCCGTGTAAAACCGCTTAATGTAGAATGCGCCTCAAGAACAGATGTTCAGACTCTAAAACTTTTACGATAATTTCTTGCTGTACCGCTTGTTGAGCTCATTTTGAAACCCAATAATAATTAAAACTCAGCGTCTTATTCTAGTGAGAAGCGAAAAGCCCCATAGAGTTAACATTAAGATGACGACCATTTTAAATGTCAAAAGTCAGAAAGTGTTGGCTAATTTATTTCTCTGGTATCAAATTTTGCACGGTGACCCCAAACATTTATTCCTGATTTCGAAAGGGAATGATTTCAAGTATCTTTACGGAATGTGCCGGGAAAAGCGTCAGTCTTTCAATGTCGAGATACGTAGTAGTATCTTAATGTTGAAAAATAATGATTTTTTTACAGGAGGGCTTTTTACAACTGCTGGTATTTCATGTTTTTCTTCGAATTCTTTTGGGCCTGGGTTGTGGCTGTCTTCCGAGTTATCCAGGGCATCTTCTTCGGATGTATTCTGATTGCTCGCTGTGACCTCAGTATGCTGAACTGGCGCTTTGAACACCAGGATGTCGGTATGTAACTCGACATCGTCGTTTTTTGTCGTTTTTTGGTCGAATAAAATAAACATAAACTGTGTTGGACGGATAGAAATATAAGGATATATATAATGTAATCGAGATGAAATTCATACAAAGAAGCAGATAGAAAGGTATAGACAGCGAGGGAGAGAGCAAATATACAGACAGACAGACAGACAGGTAGGGGAGGAGGTACAGGCACATGACGGACTGAGACAGGCAGTTTAAGGATTGTGCTAATGATTTTCTTCAAAATTTCCTCTGCAGCTTTGCAGTCCTACGTTGCTATGCTACAAGTTGAAGTGGCCCACTCTCACCCATTGCTGTTGAGTTTCTGCAAGATACTGCTGCGACCAACCACGGCCAGATGGAGAAACCGAATGCTGAAAGCAGACGTTGAGAGTGGTGAGTTTTGCGCATGTGTAACATGAAGTCCCTATACTTTGACTATATCATCGCCCGACCTTCTGCTTGGATGTGCTCTATAGTGTTTGTCAGTACCGTCGGTAATATGTGTCACTGTCTGGTGTCTTTAAAAAAGTATTTGATGAACACAATCAACTTGCATATTCAATGATTATTTTTAATAAACCAAGTTAATGCTCACGATATTGATCAAAGAGATGGCGAGTTTGTGAGCGTCGTTGAAGAAAGAAAACACTTAAAAAGTATCATATATTTAAATGTTAACTCGGTAGAAAGCATTTGTTTCTTCCTAAAAGTCGCTATGGCTGGTCAACTTTCCGAACTACAAATCGATACAATCAGAAATTGTAAAATTTTCTCCAAAAAGCTATAATTCTGCCCTTGTGAAGCATTTCCACATTGGATTCACGGATAGCATTTCTCCCATCTTTTCAATTTTTAGGAGATACTGACAGTCTGAAGAGGCAACTTATGCGAAAGAGAAAGCTGATCAGAAACCGTTGGTTCGTGGCCTACACTCTTTTCTGGAACCCAAATCTCAGACACCTGCGAAAGCAACGAATCAAGTACCGCAACGAACGCCGCAAGGGGGCGCCCAAAACCACGACAATGTCCACCCAGACCCCGCGCCACATTGCAATACAAACAAAACCGGAGGAGCTTTTGCTTAATCAATACTATCCTGGCCATTCCATGAAAACTGAAGAGATTGAACATGACTTCAATGACGCCAATGTCACCTACAACTAGACCACTATAGCCACAATCATGGACGATATCCAATCAACGACTTAGTTTTTGTGACGTCACAGTCACGGTAAATTATATGCAGTCAACCGTAAAATACACACATCGATCCTCAAAGGCATATTAAATATGATAAAAGTTACATGGCCTAAATAAAATCTGTTAATTTTTATAATCCTTTGTTTATTTCAGAGTTATTTTACTATTTAATATTAGTTTGATTTTATTGTATCATTCAATGTATTCAGCGACTGCGTAAATCGGCAGATATCACACAAACAAAAAACCGGGGACAAAATAACTTCTGGAATTGTGTTATCAAAATTATTAACAATTTCTATACACGGTTACACTCATTTGCACGGATCCATTTGGGTTTTGCCTGAACGTGTGTTTATTGAAAAGAGATTTTAAACGAACTGCTTCCTTCTTGTCGAAAGTCGGCACATTTTACTAACAATTGTTTTCTTTTATTACTAATTTACATATTGGAAGTCGAGTGATGGTAATCTTAGTTTCACGAATCCAAATATCATTCTTTTTTCTCAAAGAAGATAAACTACCTAATTGATATTTAATGAGTCACAAAACATTTTGGAAACAATGGGATTTTATTGTATCATATTATCAGTGTTAACTGGCATATACGATTTACTTATTTAACACAATTTTAACTTAACTTTCTAAAAAAAAATATCTCATGTATTTTACGTCCGCTAGGATTGCAGGCACTGTACATACAATGTAGTTTTGCCCTCACCTTAAATCGGGGCCCTCATCGAGCTCCCATAGACCCGTTGATGTCGGGAGAGAGCCGATAGAAAGGTCGATGCAGGAAGAGAGTTGAGCCCATAGAACGGTGGATAGAAAGGTCGATGTAGGGAGTGAGCCCATAGAACGATCGATATCGGGGAAGGGGGAGGGGTGTCACATCATTTTGAAACGAAGTAATCAGCGCTTATGACCTTCTAAACGAGAGGTACTAAGTGAATCTACTGCAATTTCTGTTTCCTAACTTGACATATTGGTTCTTCTACTGCTTGGAAAGAGTAACTATTATCATGATTTTAACCAAGATTTTCCTGATCTTTTGAGGAGCAATTTCCTCTCTCCCGCTGTAAGTATAGTGAAGACAAAATGATCGCTAATTGTCATCTTCTTGTCTTCTCACATATGATTATCTTCGCGCGACGAAAACTAACGTATGTAAATAGAAAGAAACAGAATTGGGGATAAAGACATAACGCATTGTTGATATTGAAGCGTTAAATCTCAAGAATAATCATTGATAATCTAAAGGTGTTTTTTTTTTACAATACGGTCCGTCTATTTTCAGAACAGTCCGTAACAGAATGAACTTTGTTTTAAAATTTGCTTGTTCACTGTTCAACATTTTGATATGACCTTTGCTACGCATTAGACTTTTCCATGCCAATGTATTGTAGTGTAAGCTAGAAAACAAACGAGAACCAAATAAAGTACACGTACAACAGAGTAATATCGTGTCGCAGTGGGTTTGTGCAAACTTTGTTTTAAAGCCCAATAAGCTGCATATTTTTGCAATTTCTTTTTCCGATAAGATAGTAAACACCTATTGCCTGGTCATGAGGGCTATAGCGCCCGTCTATTACCCCGAGGGGCCGCGTGTTACCAGAAACACATCGCTATTCCCCGAGGCCGTAGGCCGAGGGGTATAGCCACGTGTTTCTGGTAACACACGACCACGAGGGGTAATGGACGAGCGCTATAGCCCGAATAAAGACCAGGTGATAGGTGTTTTATAACACACCACATGCTCATGTTGTATTGTTATATAGTTTTTAATGTGTTTTGATATTTTGCACCACAACAATCAATTGTAACAATGTTTCCACAACGGTTTCAGTTGTACGTGGTAGTGCCACTTTCTTTCAAAAAATATTCTAGGCATACCTACTAGCGACATCCTTATTTGCACTTTAATCTTTTCCGTCGATGAGCTGTTCAAGTTCCTACGTTGTTGGAATGTTGGAAAATATTGGAAAATCTGTTTTAGAGAATGTGTCGTCACGTATCCCGGACGCCACATCACGTTCCAGTCACCCGACATTGTTGCAAAGCTGCAGACGACACTACGGTCACGTGACCAGCCACTTTTCCAAATTTGGTCAGGACGCTTTTCAAAAAATACCCTCTGACGTCACTTTTGTCGATCCGATGAGGACTAGACGTATCTATTTTCACGTCACGTGACGTATTCTAGCGAATCGCGACAGGGAATGAGCACGTGGCGTGTTATAATTTGAAATAAAGTGCAATGTACGTAAAAATGCTTACTGAAGTGTGACCACAGGTTTTCAATATTGGCGGCGGACGCACAACTTCGATTTTCAAAAATAATTTTCAAGTTGCAACCCAACTATGGCCATTGCAAATATTCTTTTAAGGCCAGAGAAAAAATAATCTTGTTCATCGGAATTCTTGGACCAAGGTTCAGGAGCGGCGAGCGAATTTTCTTTTCTTTTCTTTTTAGGCCAAAGGTAACCGCAGTCCCTCGGACTGTTTTGCATGGATGCGGACAAGGCAAAATATTACTTTCCCCTTTTAGGTTAACCGGAAATATTCTCAGACAAGATACACTGATACTGGTTATTGAATTCAACGCCATATTTCTCAACAATAACATAGGGAATTACATGTACAGTCGGTGTTTGCACAACATATTCTGAGTATTTCAACATGCTCTCAGCATAAAACTGATATGCGCAGCAAATCACTGAAATCCAACAATCCAGTATTTTCCTTCATTATCCTCCTGCTAGAACCTAGCATCTGAGTTTTTTCAATTTACTTTAGCCCCATGCCTTGGCCTCTTTACCGCTGTCCCGACACATTTTACACAGTGGTCTAACAACACTGTATTATGATCTGAGTGGCGTTCTATATTCATCGTTCAGAAGGTTCTCTTGTCCTCCACATTAGAAAAAGCAAGCTTCAAATGATACTGTTGTTGCACTGTAGTAAGTTGTTTCCATTGGACTGGTACAGGCCACAGCTTTGCGTACAACAACATCACTATAGAATTCATGGTTACATGGAAACAGGGGCTGGCCACAAATATAGCTGTTGTCCTCCTGTACTCCTGTGTTTTTTAATTTTCATAAATTTTTACACTTTCGATGCAATTTTCATTCAATCCGATGCACCGCCCGCGCGCCCATCGTCTGCTGTCACGATCTTCGCCAAACGTTTTATCAGGACAAACACTGAACAGCGTCTTTGGAACTAACTGTTGGCCATCACGTCGAATGCTGGCGATCAAATTAATAGCCACGGTGTACTAACCTTGACAAAACAGAGAAATTTCATTCAAAACTTGACCCAGTTTGAGTCGTGATTTGCAAAATTCAGACGTCGCAACAACGTGATGACAGAGCTCAGTGCAGACACGTCGGAAGTCACATTCATAATCCCACATGCCCGCGAAAACCCGACGAAGTGTAGGGCGCCGCGCGGCGGTACTAAAGTATTTGCAATGCAGAAGTATAAATTTGCCGAAATCAAAAACAATTCCAAATCGGACAAAGTAGAAGCGGCGATTTCGATGAGGAATTTATTTTTTCTATCTGGCCTAAGCGCTTTAATCCATCGAAAAGGATTGGAATGGGGACATTTTCAAAGATGGCTCAATAACCGATACAGAAATCTAAAACATCTCTCCGAAGATCGGATGCTATTTCTTTGCAAAAAAATGTCAAAAATCTGCACCTATTGGAGCTTTACGTCGGAGATCTGTGTGCATGATTGTTTTGCTATGTTAAAACAACATGGCACAAACTCGCTACATACATCATACTCAATGTCTATAATTAATTTCGCTATCACTATCGTTTGTATTTTATAGAGACCATTTTGGTCCATTTGACTCACCTGGATATTCGAATTTGTTCAAGAGTAATCCCTTTTTCGCCAATCCGTTTCCTGTATCTTACGAGTTAAAGATATACTTTTTCTTCGAAGTCCCTCTAAAAGTATGTTAAGATAGAATGCGCCTCAAAGTTTTACAATAATTCTTTTCTGATCTACCACTTGTGGGGGTTCAAAGCTCTTGGTGTAAGAAAAATTTTCACCGTCTTAGTTTTTCGAAAATCGAAAATTTTATTTTTCTCCGTAGAGTTAACACAGGGAATGGCGGCCATTTTGAATTTCAAATATCGGTAAATCTTGGGTAACTTGTCTCTTTAGCACTAAAATTTGCACTGTGACCCCCGATTTTTATTTTTTATTTTGAAAGAGAATGCTTGAAACATGCCTGAGGAAAGTTTGAGCAAAAGTTTAAGTCTTTCACTTTCGAGGCGAATACTACCTAAAAATACAAAGTTTGAGTCCTGCAAACACAATAAACCTTTGTGTATACCTTTGTTGTTCACAAATGATTTCCAGTCGGGACAAAAAGTCAGCTGTTGGAAATCCAACTCATTCAGACTGTGTCGAAAAAATTCAAAACTATTCATTTTGAAATGATCATTGTTGGCAGTAGAACAAGAAACTCTATCCTACAAAGATTAAGAAATAATGGAAAATATCTTGGAATGTGCAAAACTGCATATGCCAGCTTTAAACTGAAATATCTATGTGGAGCCGCAATTAAACTGAAATCGGGCACATGTCATACTGTATCAACACATGCTTTGGTATCATATCCATCGGTACTGTATAGCAAGGCTTGTGAACACAAGGTTAGCAGTGAAAGGGCTGTCAGACAGTTCTAAACTCTAACGGACTCATCATACACCTCAGTCAATGAAGTGATCCCATTGTCATTTCTGGGTCTCAGTGTTTTACATTGATTTCATGTCACTGGTATCCTGTGTCGATGAAATATCCACTCACGGGTAACGCTCGGAATTTCAACGTCAGGTTCACTATCAAGATGACCGGCGGAATCCCCTGGCAACGTCATCCGCTTCGACGGTGTGACGTCAACATCAACGGGACGCGGTTCGGGAATCCGTTGTTTTTTGATACTCTGTTTGCAACTTATGCAGATTAATTTATATCCATTTCGCTTTAGAAATTGCTTGAATAGCATTTCGTAGGACAACTTTGCATAATGTCTTTTCCAGTGCATTTCGTAATCATAGAAATCGTCCCCGCATATTTCACTGTCTTCGGTGATTTGGGTGCCATAATCGAGATGGAAAGTGCGGAAGAGGTCGTCCCGTTTGCCGCAGATGATGATTTTATCCTTGTTCCCGAGTAGTTCACTTCGAACGATGATAGTGGAGCTTGGGAAGAAGCGAGGCTTTCGTTTCGGCCATTTCTGCTCGTGGAGGAGCGAGCGAGACAATAGAAGGGACGTAAGTTCGTAAATCGATAAATCCGCAGAATGTCTACGGCGTCTGGGAGTGGCGCTCGTTATATTCCTTGTATGATGAGATTCTGAATCTTCTGGGGTGTTGGCTCTTGTGTGACTGGTTGGTGATTGAGGCAATGATTGGCTCAGTCGATCCCTTATTGTTTTGCCGTCGGTGACGCCGCCAGGTGGCTGCAATGTGTGACGAATTTCTGGCACTTTGAGTGTTGACATTACATTATCGTGTTCGGTATCTGAACTCTTGCTCAAAGACGGGGTCACTACCTCATGCTCCTCATCCACTTCTCCAATTTCATCACCATGAATCGGATTTACATGAATTTTGATCACCTCTTCGTGTTGTTCAGTGGCATCCTCGGAGGATAATGAATTCACCACATCTTTGTCTGTCCCGCCGCGCGCGAAACCTGCGTCCTCTGCGCCGTTTCGTTCTCGCCGCGCTACAACGGACGCGCCGGACGCGGAAGTCAAGCCAGCACCAACGCGGCGACCGGCGTCCATGGACTTAAGTAGCTCGGGCTGCATAGACAACCGACGATGCCTTGCATGTCCATGAAGCGGACTGTGTTGCGAGAAACGGAAGGATGAAGACGCCTGCAATTCTTCTGCGATGATTTCTTCCTCCAGGCCAAATGTCGATTCATGAACAGTATGCCGACACAGCGCGTCGGAAAAATCTGAAAGTTCATAGAACCCGGCTTCCGATAAGAGAGTTTGAAAATCGCTGTATTTCTTGGGTACAATAACCTCTAATGTGTTCAGATAATGCAATATGAATCCGAAAATATGTCCCGTCCTCTGTATGGCATCGTTCACTTCTGTGTTCTCATACATGCATTCACCAAGTTTCCGATAATTGCCGAAAATCTTCGTAAAAACCCCATCCTTTGGGCAACTTTGAATCGCTTGTAGTCTTGTTGCGAAAACATATTGGCCGACTTCTGTGATATAAATGTTTTCCTTTTCTTCAAAAACCGAATATATAAAATCGTCTTCACGTGCCATGATTCAGGTGTGTTTCCTCTTTCAGTTGAGTGAAGTACAATGTGGATGTTTTCTAAACGTTCTGGAAAATTTAACACGCGAGAAACGAAAGCCAGTATTGAAATTCGCGATTTTTGGCGAACCTAGGTCCATACCGACAAAGACTGTGCGTATGTCTTTCTGTGAACATGAAATACTTAGCTCTGAATATGATGACTTTTTTCTTATATTCTTTTCGTTGGATTTTGTAAGGAGGACAGAAGTGACATTGGAAACGAGGCCTAGGCGCGTCCGCTCGCGCGAGTCGTTAGCGCCCCAAGTTCTACCGTTTGTTGTTACGTTGCAAAACATTAGTCGGGAGAGCACACTGAAAAAGGAGATTATTGCGTACACGCCCTCTGCCTGTTCTATTCTCGGCCAGGGCGTGAAAAAGCGTTCCGTAGTCCGTTGTTGTTATTATATTTTTACGTCAGTTCTTTGGTCCTAAGGATTATAGGTGTAATCAACAATCTTTGAGCCAAATTTTAGGATTCCATAATGCATCAGCAAGTCGATATCGGACATAAAAAGAAGAGATGCTCATGTCGATTCTCACCGTTACTGTGTATTTTATGGTCGCCAAGATTTTGACCATTTTTTCTTACTACTTTTTTAACTACCAAATACTCATAAATGTTCTCTGGTAGTATGTCTATGATACGATGTGTATTATTCGTCCCTAATTGACGAATTTCGTGCCGGTTGACACGGATGAAAAAATTGTAATTTCCCTGCAGTCGGCCATATTTCATGCGCACAGGTTCACCCACATTTTTGCAGTCGGTCAGCCTGGTGCTTTTCATTGAATATGTTCCTTTGTACATACGAATATATTCTTGTATTCAATAAAGGGGAAGCAACTCCAGGCCACACATCGTTTATATATTAGTTTTACATTTGTAAGCTCATGTATACGATCTAGTAGTTTTTTGTAACCTTGTGGATTTACCTTGACGTCTACCGGTAATATAGTTTGTGTAGAAATGAAAAGGATAAATACAAAAAATACCGCTTTTGGGTTTCACTATGGGCAAAAGGCCCCAACTTTTCGACACACATATCGCAGCTGTTGTGTGGCATGCGTATCGATCGCGTTCGAGTCCAGGGTCATAGCCACGGATGGCTACCTCGACAATAAAAACCATAGGGTCCTCAGTCTCCGAAGATGATGATGATGATCAAATGTTTACTATAAATATAGGTATAGGCTCTTTTCTGCAAATACTACCAACAACAACAATAATAACAACAACAACAAATTTACTGAGTCCAAATATATTTTTATTTTTCGTCATTTTTAAGAGTACCAAGATATCTTAGAATTGTTAAATATTGGCTCAGAATTGTAAAAATGGATAGAAACAGGCTCACCCACAAATGTTATGTATTTCAGTTAGACAATATTGATGTGAACAGGTACGACTTTTGGGCAAAGAGTGTAAGACACTTATTACAAAGTTATGGTTTTGGGGAAGTCTGGAACCAACAAGGGGTGGGCAATGAATCTGCTTTTTTAAATATCTTCAAACAGAGATGCATCGATATTGACATGCAATCATGGCTAGAGGATATGAGTAAATCAAAGAAACTGAGTACTTATTCAACCTTTAAAAAACAACTTATTTTTGAGCCATATTTGAACTTTATTGATAAACCTGTATTCAAAATAGCATTATCAAAATTTAGAATTTCCGCACATACTTTAAAAATTGAGACTGGCAGATGGAATAATATTCCAAGAATTGATCGAACATGTGAAATGTGTAATTTGAATCTTGTCGAGGATGAGTTCCATTTTCTTCTTGTCTGCCCAAAGTATAGAGATTTAAGATGTAAATATATTGCCACATATTATTTTAATCCACCGCTTGTACATAAATTTGCGATACTTCTTTCCACTTGTAATAGTACTACCTTGAGAAAGATATATTTTCTATGCCACACAGCTCAGGGAGAATACCCTGCTTAACCAGGGCAACAGTCTGTAACTTTTCCAGTGTTTGTAATATTGTATAAAATGTTATTTACTAGCGATCCTTACAATATATCGCTAACGTTTGTACTTCATGGCCGGAGGCCAATAGTACTGAAATAAAGAATCTATCAAAGTTGCATATTAATGAGAGAACAGTGACGTAAACTGTGAACGGCCCTATAGAGAGGTTCGGCTACACGTTTTACGTGAACGTGAACGCGTAGAATCCACGTTGACGTTGGCGTACACGTTCGCGTGCAAAAGTCCGTTTGGCTACGCAGTACGCAAGCCGTTCTTGTGGCACGCGCAAGAAATGATTCGGCCTCGCTTGGGTCCGCGTAGTCTGTTTCCGCATCACAGGGATAGCTCAATGGTTTGCCCGTATGCCGCAAATCGACGAAGAAATTGCACATAAAAATAACGAAAATACATGAATATCTTTGAGGATGTCACTATCATATATCCAACTAACAACTGCATGAATGATTCACAGTTTTTACCACGTTTTGATACCTAAAGATGAGAATAAATTTACACGTTTACAAATTACGTGAAAACAGCTGTCTCCACGTAAATACGCGACGCCGGCTCCGTGTACGTGAAGAACGTACGCACAAGTCGATGACATCATCGCAGAAATTCGTGACGTTACGCGTTCATGTTCGCGTAAAACGTGAAGCCGAACCTCTCTAATGTGGTTACTCGCAGCCGTTCTGTGGCGATTACCCTTGACCAGAGCGCCATCTATACGCGCACGCCACAGTCGGTATAAGAATATCTGTAGACTTTGTACTTTATGCAAAAGTGATGTTGGAAATGAATTTCAATGTATTATGATTTGTCAAAGTGCACCTGCACAAGGTTTAAGAAATACTCTAATTCTATTTTTGATATTCAGGCTCAGCTGAAACACTTTGTCAAGGATGGCGTTCTTCAAATACATAATCGTTTGTTTATTACTGCAAACTGCAACTTTTGGCATTATTTTCATGATTCTATATTTGAATTAAAATTAGCTCTTAGAAATATTCTTTACTCAGAGATGTTTACTCTAGTATAATTATCCACTGAGTGGGACTGCATGGGGAGGTTTCAGTAAGAAAATTAATGAAGGAGTGCCGTACCCAAATATGGCCGCCTCCATGCAACTATAATGATAAACAGTATAAATGTACACATTAGAATCTTAACAACATGGTGCAACCTACTGAGAGGACGGGAAAGGGATTCACTCAATTTTGACAAAAAATTCTCCGTTTTTCACATTATATGGCAAGATTTTGAAAATGGCGGGAAATTAAAAATGAACAAAAATCTGTTCAATTTCTTGCCTATCCTGCAACAAGCAAACGTTGTTGAGGCATAGTTAATGACTATATAGTTCAATTTGGAAATTGCGATGAATATCTGAGGAAATTGGAGGTACCTTGATGTTGGATGAATTTCGCAGAGTTGCAGCTTATGGGCCTTTAATGAGCTGATGAAAGCTTATAACATGTAATTTTGAGATGGCTTTTTTTCATCTCTTGGAGTTTTTCAATCTTGTAATTCTTTTGTTTTGTATTTCATTTTATGCCAATGTCACGTATGTGTACACGGCTAAGTAATAAATAAATATATGAATAACGTACCGCTGCGATATCACAGCTAACGTCGAGTAAGCGTACAGAAAGTCAAATCGGTCTTCCGCGCAATGTTGAAAATTTCGCCGAATTTCTTCACTTCACAGCTAAATATTCCTAAAAGAGTTGCAGATTCCATTTCCGTATATGCTGCGCTTTCAAGTATGATATTTTGGCGAAAATTTAATGGAGGAATTTTTAAAATCACCCATAAGCAACGATCGTAACTCGTCATTTCATAAAAATAAGAGGGAATTTGAAACTAAAAAAAGGAAAACGATAGAGTTTTAGTTAACCTTCATGAGATTTGTTATTTTAAATATCGTGAGAAATAACAGCGAAATGTAAAGTAAAAACCCTTGTAATTATTGAAGGCTCCCTTAAAAGAAATGCAAGCCAAAAAATCTGAGTGACATGATAAACCTACTCAAAAACTAAATTATAAAAATACTGAATTACTAATTATTCATTCCACTACTAATTGCTTTATACACTAGCTTCAAATATTAATCATAACCAAATTGACATTTTATATCAGTCAATTTCAAAGCTTTTTCCATGTAAATTTATCTTGAAAGGTATTTCGGAACGTTCAATGACTGAATTCTGACTGAGTCTGTACCAAACTGCAAGCATCCCGGGCGAATTTCTTCTGACTAGGTTATTGAATATTATCAGGAATTATTTTGAAAAATTTCTCACAATCATGTGCAATTAGATTTGAATTGACTGAGTGTCATTTCTACCACGAGACAAATAAACAAATGTGCTTGAACTTAAGTAAAAACAGAAAATAGTAATATTCAGAATATTGATTTGACCATACGTTGGCAGGCTCACCACACAACCTTAAAAATTTGGAAAATCAAATGGAATTTAAAAGAAATGCGAGCCAAAACATCTGATTGTCATAATAAACCTCCTCAAAAACGAAATCATAAAAACACTGAATTACAGACCATTCATTCCACTATTAATTGCTATATACACTTTAAATATTAATCATAACCAAATTGACATTTTTAAATCAGTTGTTTTCAAAGCTTTATCCATGCAAATATATTTTGAAACGTATTTCAGCACATTCGGTGACTGAATTCTGACTGAGTCTCTACCAAACTGCTGGCCGCCCTGGCGAATTTCGTCTGACCAGATTATGGAATGTGATCAGAATTATTTTGTGCTTGAACTGAAGTGAAAAAGAAATTATTTTGTGCTTTTACTCAAGTAAAAAAAAGAAAGAGTTATTTTCAGAATGTTGATTTGAACATTCGTAGGCAGGCTCTTGAATTTGCTTTACCCGTTGCGTTGAAATGATCGCGTTTTATCCAACCCAAAGAGACGTGATATGTACAGGTACACTCAGCATGCTCAGTGATAACTGACAGCAATTTCAAAAAAGTGATTTGGAGACGAATATGTGCTTGAAGACTTTGGTATTAAGTGTGAATATCACAAGGAATTTTATGTTATAATCACAGGCACCACCGTAGTTGATAGCGCTTTTAGTGTAGTGTAGTCTACAACACTAACAGCGCTATCAACTACGGTGGTGCCTGTGGTCATAATTGGCCACATGTAAAGTTGAATGAAGGCCACATCACATTCGTAAAAATAGATACAAATTCCAAATGAGAGAAATTTAAGTATGTGTATGAGCTGTGCAGGGGTTTTATTAAAAACTGGCTGCCGGCGAAATTGACCGGTTACTCTCACGATTTCGCCAGTTTCTTTTTTGGAAAATTGGGACTCTTTCATCGATAAAATATTGTTTACCTTCTGAAATGTTCGGACAAGTATCACAAGCTGTGCTATCAAACTATTCAATGGGTTTTATGTGAAACAAAGTTAGTAGATGAGCACTGCGATCGCCGTGTAACACGTCTAGCGTGTATTGCCTGGGTAAAAATCGGAATTGCAATGGACAATTCTATAGGCTACTGAAATTGCCGGCACCCATGTGGTGACCTTTGTATCCGCCAATGAAAACGTGCGTACTACACCGGTGGGCGCTCATAAGCTCGATTCAAGATAGCCGAAACAGACTCGAGGGAGAAGTGATCGCGAGGTCAAGCTTCGCTGTACGATCTTGGGTTTTTAAAGCGCACCAAGGGACAAGAGAACAGTAATTACGTGGGTTTAAACTGTTTTCGAATGTAATGGCCTGACTTTTTTCTTACGAAAAAAACTTCTTGATTTATTACAGTTTGAATTTCAGAAGGCCGACCTGCGTTGCACTGCCATAGGGGTCAATGTGTACGTACAGTTACTCTGAGATCCATGTTAGCTTCTGAACGTACACATTTTCATATCCCATATCAAGGTTCTTACTTTGTTTCTATTTGTGAAATATGGTCACCAGAATCATTTTTAATCATTATTGATAATTAAATTATCATTTTTACCTCCCAAATGGTATTAATGTTCTTTATTTACCTATTTTCATACCCTACATCAGGGTTCTTAATTTAAAGCACAACATAGTGCAATAATGAAGTGTTTATCGTTTTCTGTGTTTAAAATATCACAGTGTTTCATCCAGGATGGCATCAACAGGGGGGATTTTCCCCTTTACCGGAAAATTTAGGGGGATTTCACCTGTTCATGTGTTCTACTTGTATCTTTAAGGTGTGACTGGCACGGTTTCATAGGGGC
>LD344591.1:395487-409722 GCA_001465055.1 Ptychodera flava
ACTTGGGGTGCCAACATGTCAATAGAGGGGGAATCCCCATCCCCTGTCTAGATGAAACACTGTATAATATCGTCTAAAATTTGTATTATTATAGTTTACCTCCTAAAAGCAACTAGAGGTTCTTAAAATACCGAGTTTCATACCATACATCAAGGTACTTTACTGTGAGCCGTAAAAAGTGATTTTTTTAGCTGATTTTCTGGAACCCGGCCCGACGACCGTTTGGTGGTCGTGGCACGCAGCTGCAAGCCGTCCACATTTTTACATGTATTTTAGCCCCATACTACAAAACTTAGTGAAACCCCTGGCTGTGTATGATATAGGCGGCCGGCCGGCCAGGGCGTCCAAAATTTTATTAGGAGTATATCATGAAAAGGGGCATATTGGACGCCCCGGCGCGGCCGACCGCCCTTGTCATACATAAAAAGCTCAACTCAGATGAAATACTAACTCGTTTATGTGATATCAATATTTCATAATTACGATTATTATTTTTAATAATAATGAAAATGATATCATAATTTAGACTATAAATTTCCAGTTTAATACCTGTGCAATTATTGCAGCTAGGAAAGTTGCCTGATACGTGCCCACATAGAATTGTTGTGCGCATAGGGAGTACCGTCAGCTGTAATCAATATATTCGCCCATCTAGGGAGCTCTATCCTCTCTACTGGCCATCTTCTGCTGTCCAACAAGTGCAGCACCGCAAGATGGCTTCCCCAATGAAAAGACGTCTGCTTCTCATATCCAACTCGACGCTGCACGGAAGTGGGTATTTGGACCACTGTCAGGATAACATCAAGAACTTCCTCGGCAGGTATTTGGCATTTCTGAACTTCTTTTCTTGCAAAAGTATCCGATACTTCGCCGCAACCTCTCCCCTGCTCATGCTCCGGTTGAAGAAGTAAATGTACACACTTCCGGTTTTCTGCTATCGGTACTTTGTGTCCTTCTGGTGCACACCCCCTTTCTCCATAATGTTTGGCCTAATTAGCAGCAGATACAATGATATTTATGGTCACAGTTCCCAAAAATGATATTGGGATGTGGTGATATCATAATTACTGTCGTACTTTCGGTGCGATGGACGTACACATGTGCAGTCATGCAAAACAACCATACGGTGTTGAGTGCACCTCTACCACTCTAGCAGGCTCTACATGTACCTAAGGCTCTACGCAAGACACGGAAGGATATGTTACCGAGACCAGGGTACTCTCGATCGGTTTCCAAGTAAACACTGACACAAACACAACACATGAAGCCATCCAGGCTTTCGTTTTTGTTTAATTGGGCCATCTTGTTGGGGTTTTTTTGTGGGTTTTTTTGTTTGTTTTTTTTGGTTTGTTTTGTTTTGTTTTTTTATATGGTTAAGTAAGTTGCTAAGAGAGAAGTTGTGGCCGAAACTCAAGCCTAGCTTCTCCACACATCTAGTGTGACTTTGACAAGTTTGGGTCTGAGCCAGAACAAGGTCCTCGATTGTTGCCCTCAACATATTCAATACACAGCAACACAACTATTCCGAAGACACTAGAGTCTAGAGGTGACCATTGATCACTGCAGTGACCAGCATATATAACGTTCCACACACTTTTAGTTTCACTTTCTCTTTCTTTCTTTAAATCAGACAGTTGTTGGTCTGTATCACCATTTAAAGGCAAAGTCATGCATATTGGCTATAAGTTGACATAAATTGCTCATTCCTATCAACACCCATGGCTTCATAAAGAAAATCCTTTTAAAACCTGTTTTCATATCATACAATTATGAACCATACACGTTTGTGTCTCTTCCCAAGTATGCAAAAATGATACAGTGACTTTAAATTAATATGATACAATATTTGACACAAAAATAACAAAAACAGAATGTTTACATGCAGCGATAGGTACAGAAAGTTCAGTCTTCAGAACTTAAGAGTGCCTACACATGTGATCATAGCGATATAAGCATCTTCTACCATGCATAGCACAGTCATTTTCTTATACTAATTTTGTACAAGCAAATATAAAAAGAGTGTACATGGCTAGTCTAGATCCATACACGCAAGGATGAGAATTACTGATAATCCTAGGTTCTTTATTTTGGATTGTTTGTACTGAAAGCTGGATTTTAACTCTTTGAAAGCAGCTGTATTTTTTATACTTTCAGACCAAATGAACACAACTTTTTATTGGCTACCTTTTTAATCAGAATTTTTGGGAAAAATTAAAGAAATTGTCTGAAACTGAAAAAAATTGAATGCGGTATATTCTAAAAGGTGATAAAAATCGGCTTTGGCACTTCAAGGGATAAAGCAAGCTCATGTTTGATACAGTTATTCCTAAGAAGCTGATTTTTATCTCATAATTTTCTCAAAGCAGCGGGACAGTATAATTTTTAAGTGACATTTTTTTATCATGACTATATATGATTAGGAAAATATATTGAGAAAATCAATCTTTCATGTCACATACATATGTGTAGCTCACATAACAGATGCCATACTGGAGTCTGAAATTCATTTCTAAAACACAAGTATTTTTATTTTTTATTTTCATTTATTTGTTTATTTGAATCTGGCTCTAGGCCCATAGAAATATAAAAATACATAACACACACAAACAGCCTATCACTCCTATCAGTACAAAATTCACCACAAAATATTCCTCCAGTGTGTACATTGTAAATGAGTCTATATGTGTACACACGTAGATAGTCTCAATTTGAAAATTCTCCTTTTTTTGCCCTCCTAGTAAAATTGAGCGTGTGCTGTTCATACCGTACGCACTGGCAGATCGTGATGGATATGCTGCAGTTGCAAGAAAAAAATTTGAATCTCTAGGTGAGTTAAAGTTCCATGAAACAAAATTGTGATGTCATTTATAATAGACCGCTCACCAGGGTTTTCAAACTGGTAACATTAAGTTATCGTTCAAAAGTTGCAAACATTGAAAATTTATCTAGAAAATTAAGGCAGCCCTCAACAAGTTAACTTGAAAAAATTCATTACATCATTGCAGAAAAATTTCAGTGATCACAGTTCTTACAGATTCATACAAAAGACATTTCTTGAATGTAATATTCCTTCTTGATAAATGAAAATTATGATTTATTCAGTATTTGATACCAGAAGTGTGTGAGAATTTCACATTTGTGAAATTCATGCAGAGACTTGAAAAGAGGCAATACTAGATAATGAATTCTACCAGACTTTCCCATACTGAAAGCAAAGTTTGAAATGATATTTGTCTCCCAAACAAAATACTAGCAAGTTATTCATGTTTGGCAGGTGTATGCTTTTGTATGACTCTTCACAGATATACTTTTTGATCTCAATAAATTGAAAACAGAGCAGAAATTTTATTCGGTCAGGAAATGATCCATGCCTTAGTTAAGACTGTATTCTACAATCTAAGCCAATCTCTGATTGTATAATAAGACATAGTTGATTTTGGTTTCACACTTATATAACTAGGTGCAACATTTGGTATTCATTCATGTTTGCTACCTTGTCAACTTGCCACTTTACAGTCTGAGAATGTAGTAGTCAGGCAGGCTCTAATCCTTTGGAATGTGTGTGTGTGTGGAGGTCAAGGGTCAAACATGGTGTATGATTGCTTGGTTTTGATAATTGTCAAATATGACAAAAAAGAGTAGCATAACTTAATTCAAACGATTTACAAAATTTCTATTCAGAGTTTACGAGGAGCTTGAGAAATATCAAAGTATCAACAAAACGTATCTGAAGGGATTCTTAAGACTCACTATTCATATTCTTAAATTTCATGACATGGTGCTGATAATTTATTTTCATTTCATTACAGGTTACAAACTTGACAGTATCCATGAACAGCCAAATGCAGTGGATGCAGCCAACAATGCACAGGCAATATTTGTTGGTGAGAATTAACATAAAGTACTGATGTAGACAAATATGAAACATTTTTACCTTCATATTACTGTGGTTACTTCTTAAATCTGAATTGTTGTGAAAACTACAGCACAGAGCCTGGGCGGCCCTAAATTCATCATCATATAACTCAAGTTGTCATAAAATTACTCATTCTCATGAGACAGATAATTCGCTTTTGGAGTACATTGCTTCATTTCCAAATATCATGGTTTACCAAGACGTCAGTCGTTTCAGCATAATCACTCAAAACAGTGAGTCTGTGATCACATATAGCTGTGTGTGGATTTTGTCATCTACAATGATGGGGACTGTACTAATTCTTGTAACATTCCAAATTTTGCTGTGCTATGGTATGCAGTCAAACTGTTTTCAATAATGGATCTTGACAACAGTACAAAGCAGCTGTGAAATACAAGTGAAATTCGTGCTTTCCATGTCATAAACTTGTATACTTTCCTCCAGTATTGCTAACTACTACAATTTAATAAAAAATCACATTAGGTGAATTCTTTCCCACCATTTTCACAGAGAGGTTTCAGTTTGTCAACTGCTTTATTCCAAAGTGTGTTCTGTGTTGTTGTCCTACAGGAGGTGGTAACACATTCAGATTGTTGAAGACACTTTATGATGAGAAGTTAGTACCAATCATCAATAGGAGAGTATTACAGGTGATGATGATGTCTCCACATGAATTTCTTTCTCTTCAATGAAAAAATTCACTTCTCTTCAAACAAAAATGAACATGGAAAAGGTCACTGGTATTTCTTCAATATGTATGTTATAATGTAGGAATGTGGCACATCCTTCACAGAGTAATGATGAGAATCTGATTCACCCTTCTTCATCAAACACACAATATTTTTTTGGCTTCATTAGGGGTGACGTCAAAAGATCGATGTTTGAAAAAAAACTTAATTGCTTAAGTTTGGGGGTGGGGGGTTTTTGGCCAAATTAATTTCTGTGCAGTCAAAAACGATTTAACGTTTTTAACGTAATCTTGGCAAATTTTACGATTTCAAGGCTGTTTTTTGTACGCTTAAACCGATCCAGTCACCCGTATTTTTGTTACTTTATAATGGTTTTCAATTTTTATTCAATTCAACGGTACATTGGTACGTCGTTTGAAAGAATTTTAGAAGGGGGGGTGGGGGGGTCTGAGGCCAAACTTAAGCAATTAAGTTAGATTTATTATGTTGAACTTTTGATGTTGCCCCTTACTAGTAGATGGTTTTGTAAATTGATAAAACAACAGTGGTTTGCTGACATCTCTTCAAAATTTAGTGTTCATTTGAGGTCAAATGCACCCCCAGAGTCAGATATTCAAAGTCTCAGATTTTTACAGTCATTTTTACCGGTAAACTGCATGTGTGGATTAATTTTGAAGTTTTTAAAGTGGATGAAGATTTTACCGTCTGAAAATGGAAACTAAATTTTCTTTGTCAATAGAGTTGACAAGGTAAAGAGGCCATTTTGAATTATTTCAACCTTTTGTAAATCTTCCTAATTTGTTTCTCAAATCTCAAACTTTGCATGGTGACCTGCAATTTTTAGCTACTATAAACTATAATCTATAGAAGCTATTGGGATGGGTATCCGTCCGGCGTCAGTCTGTATGTATGTATGTATGTATGTCCGTTTGTGAGGCGTCCGTCCACTCAAATATCTTGAGAACTGCTTTACTTACTGATTTGATATTTGTTGTGTAGATGCAAAATGTGATTATGAGACGCTAGTTTTTTTAATTTTTTGATATTGTTGAAAATATGCAAATTAGCCCAAAAAAAGACGTTTTTGGTAAAAAATCTTCTTCTTCATAACCGCTGGTCAGACAGCTTTGATATTTGGTATACAGGTCCCTAAGGATAACCCAACTTAGATTTGTTTAGATTGTGGTGAAATATGCGAATCTGTATTTTTAAGGAATTTTTTGTCATTTTTGGTCAAAAATTCCTTTCATCTAAACCGCTCATCTGACAGCTTTGATATTTCGCATACACGTTCCTACAGATGAACTAAAGATGATATATTGAATATATGATGAAATCTGAAATTTGTATTTTTGGTGCAATATTTGCCATTTTTGGTCGAAAAATGTGTTTCACAAAAACTACTAGTCTGATGCCTTTGATATTTGGTATACAGGTTCCTAGGGGTTGTCTTAGTGTAATGTATTGAAAGTTGATGAAATCTTCAATTTTTGTATTTCTGGGTCATTTTCGCCTTTTTTGGCTCAACTTTTGCCATTTTTGGTCAAAATCTTTGTTTCTCAAATGTTACTCATCTGATAGCTTTGATATTTGATAGACAGGCTCCTAGGGTTTATCTTAATGTAATATATTGAAATTATGATGCAATCTTCAATTGTGACTATTTTTGCAGCTAATTTTGCCATATTTGGTAAGACCATCCTGAAATGAGCTATCAAAGATACCCATCTTTGTCATCAACACGGGTCACAAAAAGTTATTCTCTACATAACACAGCAGAGCTCTATCAACTGTTGGGTCGCTTGTGTTTTCAAAACCGCTGGTCAGACAGCTTTAATATTTGGTATACAGGTCCCTAGGATGATCTTTATAATTTCATACAGTCAGGAAATACTCAATTTTGTATCCATGTCTATAGTAGCTTCAGGGACATAGGCCCTATGTTTAACCTTGTTAGTGAAAGAGAATGTTTTAAAGTTTCTGTGAAGTAAGTTCAAACAAAGGTTTAAAACTTCCTGTTCTGCAGAAATTACCTTAAGCATTCACAGGAAGCACATCTACAGCTCACCAAGATACTTGCAAATGTGACGAATTTGCTCATCCGCATGACCTCTGTTTGACCTCAAATCCAGGCATTTTAAATGTGCAATATCAGTATGCTGGACTGATGCCCTGAACTCAAATCCAGACATACAATATGCCAGACAGATGTCCGATCTGAACCAGTCTTGCAGGCATTTGGTATCTGTAATGAACACGTGCTAAATCATGTACAAATTGCAAATTTTTATTTTTCTTCCCACAAAGGGATTGCAGTGAGTATGGAATGAACATTTAACAAAGAATAATTATGTAAGATCACACAGGGGTCATGAAACGGTCAGTTTTCCCACCAGGGTAATATCAACTACTAGAGGTGTGATAGTATGTAAATAATTTATGCATACAAGCATTGTTTGGGTGTTCTCGTAACACTCAACAAAGTCTGTTAAACCAGTTCAATTGAAAAAAATAATTATAATGCAATAAATTTTGAATTTGTTACAAAATGAAGCAGTGATTTTGAAATATCAGTTACCACAGTGAATTTTGATAATGTCCATGTGCCTAGGAATTACAGGTAACTGATCTTTCTACTCTAAATATGGAGCAAATAGATACACTGTGTTTTTTGTTTCATACTGAGATATTGCTTTCCTTTTTGGACTGCAGGATGGTGTTCCGTACATTGGTTCGAGTGCAGGCACCAACGTGGCCACAGCAAGCATCAACACCACTAATGATATGCCCATTGTCTATCCGCCAAGTTTCACAGCATTGCAGCTGGTTCCATTCAACATCAACCCACACTACTTAGATGCAGACCCTAACAGCAAACACATGGGGGTGAGACATCTTGTCGATTGCTTATGTCAATATTTGACTTTTTTGAATTATGTATCAAATTTATATGTACACAGGAATGGCATTATCTGATAAAGTCTTATCATTTGCCGCCCATTTTCTCTTACAATTTCTCTTGTATTCTTTGTGTGACAAAGAAAATAAAATTTGCTGTACAACAGTGGAGTTGCAAAAAGTGACCTAAAGATTACATTTAATACATTACATTACAGTAGAGTACAGCACAGCACAGCACAGCACAGTACAGTACAGTATAGCAATGTACTGTACTGTACTGTACAGTACTTTGAATACTCAAAACATGTTTATAATTTTTTCATCACAAACTAACGGTATGTTCAAAACGCCAGTCCCTAAATGATAGCTGTTACTCATGTATGAAACGGATATCATAAAAGTTACAGATATATCTGAATTCTGAATGCATATCGCAGGACATCTTTGAAGGACTATGAAGAGGTGTCACAGATCAAGAGATAGACAGGTTTGAAATTTGCAAACAGCGCCACCAACGTGAGGTCTGAAAAATGTAAAGTTGTATAGTTCATCTCTTCCTGAAGGATTGAACCCTGGTTTGCATTGAATTGCTATTAGCTGTATCAATGTTTCATTTTCCATTGTGCAGGAAACACGAGAAAAAAGAATTATGGAATTCCATGAAGAAGAGGATAGCAAACCAGTGCTGGTAAGTCAAAAGAATATATATATATATATATATATATATATATATATATATATATATATATATATATATATATATATATATATATATATATATATATATATATATAAATATGTGTGTGTGTAACTCTCTGCTTTTAACATTGGGCACTGACTGTAATTTTCCATGAGGACATCTGTATACTTCGATATATATAGATAGAAAATTTGACACACTCAGGCAAGAGCAATAATGACTGCATATGTGGCATGAATTTATCAAAACAGGATGATATAACAGTTGCAGAGTGCTTTACTGCTGGTACATGTACATCCTACCAGCATATTTACATTCTGGCGTGAGAGGTTAAAAATGAATTTTTGGATGATCTAGCGTGTGTTCCAACTGTGATGTATTGTGAATACAGCACGGTATTTTTCAAATCGCGACCACTCAGTTGATTTCTCGAAATCAGTATCCTGATATGATATAATGTGAGGTTCTTATGAAAATACTGCAAAGGATGCACGAGGACATTGGCGCAGTCTATCGCCCGATGCGAGGGCGATAGACTGCGCCAATGTCCTCGTGCATCCTTTGCGGTATTTTTGTGATAACCTTATTATTATATACATCTTACATTCCTGACTGGGGCATCAAATTGTCAGATTAATGACCGTTTTCATGCAATGTCAACAATTTTTCTTCCGATTTTATCGCGCCAGTGTGGAACGCTGTCTCGGATGCGCTTCTGCAAGTTTTGGTGTGTGTGCATTACACACTACGTAAGGTACAGAGCGCGCACATGCTCTGGCTCTGGTCCAATGGGTCCCTTGAAACCATTCAACAGTGAACGAGCAGATACAGCCGCAAGGGATGGGGGCACCTGAAAACCGTTCGTGTTACGGAACCGGCGTTCCGTACGGCTTTTTTGAGCGCACGCAAAATCCTGTTGTTCTCGATGGTAGATGTATAATAATTATCTATATTGGGTGACATTTGATTTTAAGACAATTGTATGCCATTTACACCATACTTTATACATATCCATCAATAGTTTCAATACTTTTAGTGAAGTTTCATGTGGGGAAATTTAGATGTAGTGTTAAATGCGGGGAAATTTACATGTAGTTGAAAATATTAATGCCATGCAGTTACTCATGAAAAAATATGACAATGTCAAGATGAAAAACCTTTCAAGTGTATAATCATTAAGGTCAGAGGTCTTACAAGTTATCTTGGCAGTGTGATAATGTTATCAGTGGAATTACTGATTTTGCTGTTTTTGCATGCTTACTCACTCTCTCTCTCTCTCTCTCTCTCTCTCTCGCTCTGTATCTAGGCTCTGAGAGAAGGCTGCATGTTATTGGTAGAGGGAGACACATCAGTATTGCAAGGCAAAACTAAAGCAAGATTGTTTCAAAAGTAAGTTTCAACCTGTTCACCTTCCCAATTTTAATAACCTTGACGTGTACCTGGCTGAGACTCATTTACATAACAATAACCAATTCTCATTTCATAACCAGTCGACCATTTATTTTTTAATGAAATGCTAATTCAAGAATAACTGTAAAATATAATATATGATGAATTAAACATATGGATAACACGAAGAATTAGCAAAATAGAAAGAGTAAGGGTTGTTTTCAAATGAACAATACACACAGTATTGATCATCATTTTAGTCAGTCTAGTCAATATTGTATCAGAGAGCCGTTGCATCCTATGCAGTGGTCACATAACTGTGACATGGTCATGTTCTGCCAAGCTTAACCCTTTCACCACCATGGTTTGTCCCAAATCCATTGTTTTCTATGGTAAAGTTGGACCTGTATACAGGGAACTGGGGTGAAAGGGTTAAGGTAGAACACATCTCAGGGACAGATGGTCGACTTTCAACAATTCTTTTCTGATCTACCACTTGTGGGGTTCATTTTAAAGCTCTTGGAGAAAGAAAAACTTTTACCATCTTAGTTTTTGGAAAATCCAAAATTAAATTTTTCCCCCACAGAGTTAACACAGGAATGGCAGCCATTTTGAATTTCAAATATCACAAAATGTTGGGAAATTTGTTTCGTTAGTTCCCAACTTTGCTAGGTGACCCCCATTTTATTGTTAATTTGGTAAGAGAATGGTTGAAAGTTTCATTCAGGAAAGTTTGAGCAAAAGTTTAAGTCTTTCACTTTTGAGGCACATACTACCTTAAATAAAGCAATCTTTGGTAAAGTGAGCTTTTTCAATTAAACGCATCACCAGGCTTGCAAGAACAGCAAATTGTTGCACAATTGTTACATTGACAGTTTGTTGCAGTCTCTTTTTACTTAAAGCTCTGTTAGTCGATATACTTCTCTTATGTTTGCAGTTTTTGTTTCTGCTTATTCCTAATTCAATTTAATTTCAAGATGCTTTTGTGTGGAAAGGCACTTTGATGATCATAAAAATCCAATGATAAGTCAGCTGATATCAACAAGTCTTTTATTCAATTGTAGTTTATTCGATTAAGATGAAAACATATGCAGTAGTTTTATTCAGTCACTGCAATGGTTGCAAAACACAGACGGTGTTGAAAGCCCTGCGATAGTATTGTTGAGAGTTCCAGAAAGAAAGATGTAATTATTAATATGAGTTAATAAAGTTGGCATGTTATGACTCACTCTTTCATTAAAGAATACTCAAAACAGAGATGTGGTATCTGTTTGTTGCAATCAAAAAGACCCCAAAACTTAAAATAATTGTGCAATGTCAGGGTGCAACTTCCTTTGAGTGTGTCACTTCAATTAGAAATTTGACTGCAAAAGTGCTAGCAACCCGCAATAACAATTATAGAAGCTCCCAGAAATGTGTTGGTCATTTGTTGGCAGTACTTGTATAATAACATGTGTACCAGCATTCATGGCAAGTAAACCATTGAATGAGAATTTTTGAACTTTGTGGTTACGTAATTAATCAACTTCAATTGTAATTGGCACTTCCTTACAATACACCCATGTAATTTCCTCATTTTTGATGTATAACTGATTAGTTCTAAAATTATGACATTGACATATAAAATAATTATTGACCATATTGCTATGTCCCTGTATGGCGTGGCTTTAGAATGCTTGATACTTTAGTTAAGGGAAATTCCAGATCTTAATTTGAGCATGGAATTTGAAAATATATCAGTATGTTTTACCAATCAGATGAGTAGTAAAAGGCATGGATAAGATGACACATTATGATTATATACCTGCCTTTGAGCTGTTGAAGTTTTATCGTGCAGCAAGGTTTGGTATGGATGGATTATGAACACAAAACATCCATGGCCACTTTACTATTGCAGTCAGAAATTCTGTTTGTACAAAGGCAAAACCAGCTCTATTTGGGGTTGTAAATGAGAGTTTACGATTGGCATCCTGTGTTCAAGATTGAGATATAATGGAACATTACCATGCACTGGTGAATGGAAGTGGTATCTTTTGTCTCAATTTTTAACACAAGGTAGTTAGATCTCATTTACAACCCTTGGCAGGGTCTGTTTTGTCTTTATACAAGCAGAATTTCTGACTGTATAAAGGTACCGCTTTCAGCAGTAAAGTTGACAAAGTGGCCACGGGTGTATAATTGATGTGTTATTGGACATGACTTCACCTTTGACCTCACAGCAGCTCTATTGAAACACTTTGAAAACAAGACAGCATTCGCTATTTCTTTTTTGCAAGTATAAACCAACTTTGAGTCATTCAGTGTGCAAAGGCCAGTCCAAAAGTTTTCAATTTATTGGAAATAATTCTGCTGAACTACAAATTCTTCATGAACACTGCACTGTGCATGATGAATATCTCTGTGCTGCTAAGTTGGATTTACTGAATGCGTTCCTTGTCTGTACTTAATCACAGGTTATTCAAAAATACAGAGATTGTATGTCCTTCCACATTGTATGTTTTGGTATTGGACACATACTCAGCTGCAAAATGTAATCCCGGTATTTAGAAAATATTTTGATAATACTAGTATCAGAATATACTGGTGATAGGTTTGTAAGCTATATAGTAAGGTATCCAAAGAATTGGTTTCCCACATGAAGGATGGCTTTCCAGATCTTTATTTATTTATTTGTTTGTTTGTTTGTTGTTTAGTTATTTATTTATTTGTTTATTTATCTATCTTCAAGTGTTTCTAAAACAATTATGTTTGTTATTTTTCAGAGGAAAAGAGCCAACAGAGCATGACATTGGATCAGACTTTACTTTTCTTCTGTAGTAGTGACTAGATTTCTTCCATGGATGTCAGCTGTCATCGGTTTTATCACTGTGGATGTAAATTCTCGACTATAGTTTTCCAAAGGCTCCTGTGCCTGCTTCTCAATATCTACTTGGAGAAAATTCAAGATTATGAATTCAGACTTCCATAAGAGGACAAAGATAAAAGTAGTGTCGACTCCAGGATGCTGAAATCATAATTCAAATCTTAAACATTGTGGTTTAGAATTTCCAAGATATAGCAAATTATAATATAAGATTCAGCGTTTCCATAATTATGTGTGGATTACTACAATATGATGTGCTTGTGCTTTCAGTTTCTGTATGAGCGCATAATTATTTACAACTTTCTTCTACCTTAATTTTTATCTGATTTACTGAACCATAGTGTATGCTTTGTTAATTTTCAGCTTTTCACTAATAAGAGATACAATTAGGAATGCTATTCAACTATATGTTTCCACTCGACTGCTTTCAGAGCGGAATTGTATTTGATCTTGTCAATCTAATCTGATCCTGTTAAAAGGTGTTCATCAGATCTCAGCACAGATCTATATTCTCTCTTACACTGCTGTCATTCAAATCACATTTCTGATACACACAATGTAAAATTCACAATTAAAGACGGCAATCAAATTGTCAGGTATTAGATTCCAAAGAAGTCATGTACATCTCAGATGAATGAAATAAATCTATAACAAAGGCATATCATGGGTTTTGGCAATAATTTAATATTGTAGCAACATATATCAGGCCAAAGAATGAAGATTTTAAGCATATAGCACTGGGTTGCCTTATAAACGTACTGTGGCTTGTGCAGCCAACAATGAACGATGTAACATTGTTGCTTTTTGAAGGCAAGACTTACTAACAACTTAATATCATTTTACCACATGTTCGGCATAGCTCTTGTGCCAACAGAAGGAACAACAATGTGGAGTGGTTTCAATCAACAGATTAGATCTACCCACTGTAAACTTTTATATTTCCATCCATCCATCCATCAAAGGCCATAGAACCATTCATGTAACACAAGTAAAATAAGCAATTTATTGGATATTTTGAGAGAAATAGTTCATGCACTATTTAGGCAACAAGAGTGTTCTTTTCCTTCAAGAAAATAATGAAGTTCATCACACTTTTGTAATTATTTTCAAAACAATGTGAAACTGGCTCATATACTATACGTACTGCAAACTCTTGCAGTAAGTCTGTGTTTGGGAGCTCTACAGAAGGCAATATTCATAAAAAAGGGAAAATCTGACCCAAAGATCTTAAAATGCGGGCTAACTGTGCCTGTGTTGGCAAAAACAACACAGAGTTGTGGAAGAGGTCCATAGACGGTGTTCTTAGCAAGCTTTGGGTAGAAATCATTACATTAGTACATCAGACATTTCTTGTGTCATATGTAAATTGCTGTCTTGTAAGGCAGCTGGTGTGGATGAGTTATCTGGCGAACATTCTAAACTTGCTAGGCTTATGTAATGTCTAGTTTGCCCCAACGTTTATCTCGCTTTGTCGTACATTTGCCTGAAGAATTTATGCTGACAATTGTTCCTCTTATTAAAGATAAAATGTGTGACCTGACTAGCAAGGGTAATTATAGAGCCATTGCTATTTCTACAACAGCATCTAAAATTCTTCAGATATTGTTCTCGAATGTTGCAAAGCATATTTTTATGCAGAGGACTCAGTTTGGGTGTAAACGAGGGCTATTATATCTACTGATATGTGTATGTACTCTATTTAGGTCGTTATTGTTATCAGGCATACAATAGTCCAGTCTACGTTTGTTATCTAGGCTGCGTTCACAAATAACGATTG
>LD344591.1:428818-449033 GCA_001465055.1 Ptychodera flava
TTCTGTACCGTACTCGCGTGTCATTCTATAAGACCACAAGGCGTGGCGAAATGCATCGCCTTTACCATCATGTCGTTCTGCAATTGTGTGAAAACCAATAAAGACACGGTTAAGTTATATCCGTTTACCAATCATGAAAAGCATGTCTAAATGTTAGCCGGAACTTTGGCGGGTTAGAACGTTTGATGTCCCTGTCAAAGTATTACCGGCATACTGACTCTATTGGTCTAAATCTGTGACAGCTTTGATGAGAGCTATCAGATTCAGGACTGAATAATCGCGCAGACGGGTACAATTTAGGGTTTGTTTTTTCAGTCAATTTTTCCTTAATGATCATGTTCTACACTGTAATACAGTGATTAATGCTGATGACGCTGACAAATTCTAGATATTAAAAGCGTTTGGGGCTAATGTTAAGAATTGTTTGCCCTGAAAATATATATTAAGCTTAATTAAATAAGCTTACTTGCCGAGCTTCTGAGCACAGGCGCTCATATAATAGTCTATGTGTGTGAAATAAACAAACAAAATAGTATGATCGATCCGACGTATTGGACTAAACCATGATGGTTGAACTGATCGTTTAATGATCGCTTTTTATGCGTGAAACTAGAGATACAGCCATGGATACTATACACAATTTTATACAGTATACCCCTGACAATATGATTATCCTACAAAGTTTGTCATGTTTACATCATAGGTCTAATTAATTTTGATGTTCAGTTCGAAGACAGTCGTTGATAATGATCCCTGTAGCCAATTCTTGTAGATGCCCAATATATTTACCAATTTGCCATAAAATTTACCAATTTGCCATAAAATTTACTAATTTGCCATGATTTTTTCTTTCCTAAAAAAGAGAAGAATTCGTCTTCAAAAACACTGAAATCTAATATTTACATTGCGACATGAAAATTTCTTTTTGACAACTGTACCTCTTGGTAGAACCTTTTTATTTGTTTTATGAAGTAATCAACAGTCTGATTGTAACTGAACAAATACTCACTCCATCCTGTGTAATGTCTGTGTGTATCTGACAGAGAACGGTTTTCAAGCACTGCAATCCGTTGTTCTGTAAACTCATCGCGTAGTTTAAGACTTCGCGGGATGTAGCCATACTTAGGATGAACGCTACCAAAATCTGAGAGAGAGAAAAAAAACATTAAAGGTTCGATAAATATTTTGAAATTTAGTTCGGTTGTCCTTTCTTATTTTAGAACGGTTTATACAGTTGTAAGTCTGTTCAAGCTGAAGATGACCTTGGCAGTACAAGAGGGCGCTCCATTGCGTTCCTACAGTGTCAAGGTTTCCTACATAGTCGAATGCCCTCCAAGTATTAACATCAAATAAATGAGTTGTGATACTGACTCAATTTAATCAAATTCTAGATTTCAGTTGATCTAATCATTGCGTTTTCACTTGTATGTTTTTATCCCTAAATCATTGTGGTATTATAGTTGAATGATGACGTCATCTTCTAGCCACACATAATCATCTGATTGTTGTGCAGTCGCTTGAATCATATAATGGTCAACATGATTTATTGTCGAGTCTTGATCCAGTCATAGGGTCATGCATGCCAAGATCAATCATTTGTTGGAGTTGCTGTGAGCATACGTACAAGTGAGTCGTTATATAAAATCCTGAATTTAAAAATTATCTGCGGGTTGATCAATACTGTTTGTTAACCAAATTGGACTCCTCACGAAAAGTTTTATTGTTTACATGTAATAGTGTATACAGTGCCATGTAACTTACAGCTCCTTGGGGTCTGGTAGGGGTCTGATAGTAGCCGTAAGTGCCAAATTACTTAGAGCCAAAGGTCACCCTAACTGTTGACCATGCAAAGAAAATATATTTACCGTCTTGCAAACGGTATACTCGTGTCGGTGTCCGATGGTCAAACTATGGAAAAATATCTGACCAAAGCTCTTCACGTGAAGCAAGATGTTTTATTATTTATTTTTATTTTGTTTTGATCCTAAATTCAAAATATAAAAGCTCTGGACCAACACCAGACTGTTGATTGCAGACTTGACTTTAATAATCAAATGAAACTCGTGGATAAAGATAATCTGCGTGTTCGATTGAGAATGCCTTTAATAAACGGAGAAGAATAATATTTGAATTTTCAAAGTTTTTTGTCGACAACGAATTCACCTTCAAATCAAACTGTTGAAAATTGGCCAGCGAAATCACATTTAGAATATTAAAGGCTAAAATTAGGTCTAGCGACCGAAAAGTTCAAGATATTTTTATGAAGGGGAAAATGAACACAACCCGGCTTGCCACAATTATTCTTGACTTGAAATTATTAAAATTGATCAATTGACACTGATGATACAGGTTGTATCTCTAGATTGACACTCTCAGTGACACATTATATTCCCTCTAATTACAATTATCATCCGAAAAGACGCTTCTTACGTTCCTCGACAACGTCTATCATCTGGTATCCTCATGGAGGGTGTAATGTAACACGGACGATGATAGAAATTACACTTTGAAGCAACCGATGATTGGTTTGGTTTATATTTATTCAGCAGACGAATTTGATGCGAATTTTATTCTCTCATCGCTGCTCCGGAGAGTGTAATTAAACTAGTAGATGAGGGGAGCGATTTTTAAATCATGCGATATAGCGAGTTACAAAGAAGATACAGTAGAAAATATACTCCTTACAAACACAGAGCCTCCAACCACGGTGGAGGGACTGTGTTATAATTGAGTCTACAACTGAACTAGTTGCATTAGAGCGCACAGAATCAAAAGAGCAAATAACTCTGGTCGAATACCAAAGAATGAGACAATGGAATTACTTTGTCCTCTAAGTGGACAAAAAGTAATCTTAGGAAACTGAATCAAAAGACTATCGGTTTCCTGTGAAATGATCGATATTCTGGACAAATCAAAAGCCAAATAAACTTCTTAATCTCTAAATCTCTTCGTTTCCATGTGAACCTTACAAAGTATCGGCTAACAGGTTAGACACGCTAGTCGTACTCAATTTGAATATCGTTATCACGGAATTTAGAGATGTGTACCCTATAACCGGCCTTGCCTTTCTGCAACGCCGACGGTAGGTCAGGTAGTATAAAAAGGTGTAAAGTTCCGATGTTAAGGTACTACGTTCATACAAATAGACAGACCAACCTCCACAGGTATTTAAAACGACATTCCTGTCGTCTTTGGCAGGACAAATGTCCTCGTCTCATTCATCATCCATTTACCGAATACAGAAAACACATTCAGAATTCTTCCGACACTCGCATATTTTCTTTTGTCGTTCAGAATGTCTAGAGACGTGTTCATCATTGTCGAACACATTTTGTACATTGTGATTTGACAACACAATACGTTCAAATATAATAGCCATTCATAATACAGTGCTGACTTCCCAAGAAGAGCAAGATGCTAGTTTATCAACAGAATATGGGATGGAGTCAATGAGTACAAGTGTGAAGGGAGATAGATCCAGCAGCGCGTTTCGCACTACATCGGTTCATCCAAAACGATGGTGCCTTAATCACAAGCCCCACCAGTCAGGGTGTATAAATAAGTAACTGGGGAGTTTTCAATCAATGTAAGAAAAAAGAAAGCCCTCGCTCATAAATAACAGAGGCCAACGTTTGTGAATGGGTTTTGTGAGACCAAGGAGGTAGCACACTCACCACCATGGTGAGATACATAAAAAAGAACAATAGCGTCTTCTCTGTAATAAAACGAAAGAGCTAGGGTTTCTTGAGGATTAGGATATATGCACAAGCAAAATCGTTCCTGGCTATTGTCGTCACTATATACTGAAGACATGGAGTTGGAAACGATTATCCAACAAGCAACGCACAACGGTTGCAAATATGTGAAGTCTTTGGTTGCACACAAATAAAGCCTCTGGTGAGGTATGGAACCTGCTTTAAGTGCACATAGTCAGGAGACACAGCGTGAGAAAATACAACATGAGCTTTTTTGAAAATATGGGCTCCTACATTAGGTTGTATTACACACTGAACTAGTTGACATTGTTTGTCGGAATCGCTCGATTTCCGACGAACAAGCTGGTAGGAACAACAACAGCCAGACACTGTACCTGTTGAGGTTTCTGGCAAAACCTTGGCGTTATTAGGTCTGTAATCTTACCGACTACGTGGTGGCGCGACTTATTTCTGAACAGTCGTTGGACTAATATTCTTATCTTGCCGACCATAAATATATTTTGTTGATCACCTACTTACCTACACCAGTTATCGGAGATCGGTCCATTTCAGTGGGCAAACCGTGGGAGTTCACCTTATAGACCGTTTGTTTACGTACAGCTAATTGGTCACGTCGGGCAAGCCAGCAGTCAATACAGGAAGCTTACCGTTGTAACCATGGGAACGAGTCACACAAGGCTTGGGCCAAGGTGATTTGCATGACAATAGCAATCGACATAGGTTAGTCAGGGTACTTCTGGTATGCGTCCTTCAACCCCGACGGACGTTCAAGGTACAAGAAGGAAAATAATATATTTCCTTGCAGAAACAAAAAAAAACACCAAAACACAAGCATATACAAGCAGCGTATGGACTCACATAGGCAATTCAGATTTAATGGCGACTGTAACCTAGATTTCAAATCCAGACGATAGTAACAATCAATATAGTGTCTGATCTTTTAATAATTTTCCTGTTTTTTCCAGTTCGTAAATCACCGTGTCTTGTTCTACATGTTGCAGTTCCCTACAGTGTTCAACTTACAAACACGGTGTGTACGTACATAGATCCTAATCATTACCAACATATCGTTGAGCGGAATCGGATTCATTGGTCAACAACAACAAAACATACTCTTCACAAAAGTGTTCTGAAAGGCTCACAGTCCGAATTGCAACCACCGCCTGGTAGAGGGACCGCCCGGAGGGACCATTGTTCAAACACCTCGTGATAGAGGGACCGTGTTCAAACATACATTGAATGGGAGTAGACTAAAAGAATGTACACATTTTATGGAAAAAAATTACACAAATATCATGAAAAGTCACAGTTATTGTCCCTTTGAGTCTATTTTTGCGGTTTTAAATATTGACAAACATACACTCCCCAAAAGAGAGGAGAGTAGTGCTGAGGGCAGTCCCTGTAGCCCCAAGTAAAAGTATCAAAAATTGTCAACTATCGGAGAAATGTAGATCACTATTATAGTATACAACGTGCCTCGGCGACAAATATTTAGACTTTGAAATTTCTACGAGTCGAATGTGATGACTCATATGATGCTTGTGTGAACTCGTTTTGAAGCTTGTTACCACTCATGTTCTTCTTCTTTTCTTTTTTTTTTTTCTTTTTTTTTTTTTTTCTTTTTTTTTTTTGTAAAAAACGCAAAATTTCATTTTTCCCATCTAGTTAACATAGGGTTAGCGACCAATTTTTAATATTACATATCTTAATTGTTTGACAAACGTTGTATTTTCTCATAACCTGTTCGTCGAAAACACAGACAAGGAGAAAAAACACAGACAAGGAGAAACCTTGTATATGTCGAAAATTATTCAAAATACAGCTTTCGATATCATGCATCGACTGGTAATTTTCCGTGTTCTGTCGATGTTTCCTAGTTACTCGGAATACACTCCTCCAAAACGTTTTCCTACACCTCAGAAAATTTCCTTGTTTTGCAAACTGGGGACTGGATGTTTTCTTCCTCAGTGTCCCCATGCTGGGATCACGGCCACTCAGGAAATATGACTTTGCCCACTGACTTTTCCTGGATAGGTGCATCTATTTACACTAGTATACTGCAAATTAAAATTGATAAAAACCATGGTCCCTGACTGAAGTCAGATCACAGTCACCTGTGGTCTATTCAGCTCTGCCATAGACGTGTGTACATATGCCTCAGAAGAAGAGGCACACGTCTATGGCAGAGCGGAATATGCCACAGGTCCCCGGATTTGCCGGTGTACATGCATAGAGAGAAGGGAAAGGTTTGATACGATTTTGCCCTTCTCTCTATGCATGTAGGTCTACACCGGCAACGCCGAGGGCCTGTGCCACAGGTGACTGTCGTCAGATCACAAAGTATAGGCCAGCAGCGAATGTGTGTATGTGCACAGTGAAAATATAAAGAGCCTGTAACACTTTGGAAATGTTCGTCAAGAGTTTTCGATAACACTCCCACCTAGCGACTGTGATGTAGGAGAATGAAAGAGAAAGCAACCATTTTGTATATTCTTTGCAGTCAGTTTGCTTAATTCTTTGCTGCTTTTTCGCGTGGGACTTCGTGTTTGTTTGTTTACCGGTTTGTCTTTTTGTCAGTTTCTTTGGGCTGTATGTTGTGTGTCCGTTTGTTTATTTTGTTGTTACTTGTTTGTTATTCGGCGATGCCTCCGTGTATGGGAAAATAGGCTTACGCAGGAATACATGACCGCAATAGTTTTCTATAATTTACATTCATTCCGAGCTAGAGTTAGCTCTGCATGGCAGGGCTGTGTGTTACCGGCGCCGGCGTATACGGCCTCCCACCACAGTAACGCCGATAACACACATAGCTTAGCTACTTCAGCATTATGCAAAATAAAAATAGGTGATAATAAAAGAAACGCTTCGTCTAAAGGAGGGATTGGAAAAAAAATTGCGGCGGAGTCATTTTTTATATAAAAAAACGGGTAGAAAAAGTAAAAAATCAACCACGTTGTTTCCGCCCGGGCTCGAACCGGGGACCTTTCGCGTGTTAGGCGAACGTGATAACCACTACACTACGGAAACTCACATATCTATGCTTGAGGTATGCCGGGTAATAAATCCTTTGTCTAAAAGCCTTTTCAGGTAAATATTCAATGATTATTTTGTTATGTTTTTTCAAATATATTTACGAACAATATTGTTCGATGATTTTCAATAAACAGTCGACAACACATGGCACGGCAGCCGACCATCTATCTTGGCGTACACTTGCTTGCGCGATCTCTCGTTTTAAAGGGCGCCCTCTAACGACAATAGAACGAGTGGTAGTGTTCCTGTCATTTGTCTCTAAGTATTAACTATTTACACAGCAATTAAGTCCGATAGTTTCCCCGTGTTTTAATAATTATAGTGTCAATGCTTGCAAATAAACCCAGAAATATATTTCAAGGGCCTGTCATTGCAATGAAAATACCATGTGCAATCAATTTAATCTGCCTTTCCTATCCAAATGCCGACAAAAGTCATAGAACTTGCTCACAAACATTGAAAATATTTGCTAGGGGATATGAAAGAATTACATTTCCCTGTTTGCTGATTTTAGAATATTGGCCACATTTTTTTTACTTCAGTCTCTGTGAACATTTTGATTTTTTTTTTCTCAAGCTGTTACAGTATTATTTTTTTCTCTCCTTCATCTGCCAAAAATCCCTCCCTTCCAAAAATTCTCCATCGCTTAAGTAATCAAATTGCTCTCCAAGGAGCTTGTGTTCGATGATTCATATGGTCACTCACAAAACCAACATTTAACAAGGTACTAAACTGCCAATATCGCCCTGCTGTGATTTTTTTAAGGTAATAAAGTTCTTTGATTCAAACCAATATTTCTGATTCAATCTAGTATCCAGTAATTTATGCAAACAAATCAGAGTCAAGATTAGTAACCAGAACTTTACATTCCCATATCAGTCAGAATCAAGACACACAGAAGAATCTACCAATCAAATTTGAATGGTCTAACAAGAACGGTTTGACAGATATGTTTTGACCAAAGTGAGAAAAGTGATGCTCAAGTTATCATACGCAATTTCCATTATTGATTGAATGAATCTGAAATTAGAATGCATGATGGGACAACTCCATAGACCTACAAAGCAAAACAGTGGTGTCAGAGAATACAGAAATTTTGACCGAACAGCGACAAAAAATTCACTGTGGCCCTTACATGTACATAACAATTTCACCATTCATTTGCAAAATTCAGAATATATTCTATCCCCAGAAACCTAATGAACCAAAACTCTTAAGCTGTCAGACTAGCAGTTTCAGAGATCTCTTTGACCAAAAGTTGGAAAGTATACATAACAGAAGTCCTCATTTGTACAAACTAGAATGAGATCATTGGTGTGCCTATCTACCTACAAAATTTGAAAGCTATCAGACAGATGGTTTAATTAACCCTTTCACCCCCCAGTTCCCTGTATACAGGTCCAACTTTACCATGGAAAACAATGGATTTGGGACAAACCATGGTGGTGAAAGGGTTAAAAGCCTAGAGGTGTATTGACCAAATATTAGGGAATAAAACATCAAGAAAGTTAAAATGTCATGATCACTAAATCAACATTGATTGGAAGCGTTACCTAGGAAACTGCTGACCAAATTTTAAGGCTATTGGAAGTAATGCATGAACTTACCATTTCAACCAGAAGAAAATAAAATTTAGAAAATCGTGTTGTTTAAGAAATGTGCTTGTGTAAAGTGTAATATGAGGTGCACTGCTGTAGCCTAGGTTTTCCGAAAAGTATTGGTTGGATTTCAAGAGGTAGAATAAACATTTTTCTGAAGAATTTGGGGTGGTCAAATCATTAGAGAGATCTAGTTACAAGGGTTTTTACAGTCAATCTGGTTGTCATAAACACAAATGAAACAAGAATTTGAAATTCCAAAGACCACATGGCCGTTCTTCTTTTATCACCCTTTGCATTTATTATCCAAACACTGTCTTGGGAGCAAACTGCTTTGCTCAAAATCAGTCTAAAGCAAATTCATTCCATACAGAGCAGCTTTATTGTTCACGAAACTAAGGCAAAACGTAATTTCAGATTCAATTTCAACTTGACAAAAACTCTCATCAACATCCTTCCCATTCTGGCATCAGCATTTACAACAATTCAACAACAATTCAAGATAGTTTACAACCAATAAAGAAATGAAGTCACTGTTTTCATATCAGTGACACAGAAAAAGGAAATGTCATTGCCACTCGCAGGCTCATAAAATTCCATTATTGCTCTGTTAATGCATCTCAAATACTAAAATGAAATAAAATTTCACTAAATAAATAATATATCTCACACCGAACAAAAACCCATAAAACAGTATACATACTGTGTGAAGCAAAATCTTGCATAATAATAATAATTGTTTTAAATATATAGGAACTTATACAAGAATATAAAAACAATAATTTAGAACACTGAATTATGCATAAAAGTTCAACGCAACAAGTCTAGTACGATTACCTGATGTACACCTCATTTTAATAATAACATGGAGCAAATTCCTCTAAAGCTCCATGAAAACACTTTTTACTCAGTAATTTTTACGATGTCTGCAGTATTTTTGTTTTGTGTATCAACCAGTTTCTTTATCTGAACCCTGCAGAATGATGGAATACTCAGTATTTTGTTTTTCAAACCACCCTGTGTATGTGTGCTGCGCAGTATATAATTCAAGTACATATGGGCATTCATTGGTCAATAACAGCAATGAATACACTTACAAACTTGTCTGTGCACTCTTACAAAACTGTTAATCCTTTTTTGACCACGTAGGATTTTGTTAATGTGTGTTTTCTATTTGAGAAATTTCCCAAAAATATTACAAATTCCGCTTTAAAACGACTAGGATTTTTTAAATTTCAATACAACAAAAATAACAATCCAATGAGCATAGACTGGATGAATCAGTAAAACACATGTCACTTATGCTAGTCAGAGTCTGAAAAGCATCATCATTGAAATTTGTGCAAACTTTCAACAAAATTTAACCAGTTTATTGTGGTACCCCTCGGGAGGAAAGGGTGGAACACCTTTGTTCACAATCATGGTTTAAGAGTTTAACATAAATAGTAACTGACATTTTGAAATACAAAATTAAAAGCTGACAACAGTACTTTTTGTTCAGTCACTGAATATGAAGCAATATCAAGGGTTGTTTTGCATATTTCTGGAAGAATAACAATGGGAATATGATGATGAATTTCTCACTTTTGTTTTGAAAAAGTAAATGTTATTCATATGTTATACATAACATACCAGTATCAATGTATGCACAATACTGGCTTGATTCACATTTCTAATATCAAGTCATCATCTTGATGCATTCCAAGTTTATCACCATAAAATGGTTTCCTAAAAAGACTCTTTTTTTATTTCATCATTTGTACATTTAATATTGCCTGTGCAAACATTTGGATATTGGGCTGACATCAACATCCCCGTCTTGCAGTCAGAATCACCTTGAATACATATAAGACCAGATCTTTTTGCACCAACCATTTTACATTCAAACACTTTCATCAAGTTCTCTTTGAAAAGACATTAAATTCCATTCATACGCTTTTTAAAATACTGATAAAAACTCGCAAGGAGTGATTTACTTTTCATTTGGGGAAACAAATAGATAAAATTTTGGCAAAAAACCAACGAAATACGTAAATACAGTCATCCACCTTTCACAATGTTAAGTTATCACATTACCGTGTGTACAAAGTCGGAATCCATATAAAATATCTTTTCAGGACTATATAATTGTTACATGTACATAAACTCCATGACAAAACCTTTAGAAACTGAACAAATATTGAATACAAAGTTTGTTAAATGTTCATTTCCCGAAAACTGTCATAAATACTGGTACTCTTTAACGATGAAATACATTGTAAAGGCCTCTTTATGTTGGATTTGTGACACAAATTTAAGGCTAATTTTGGAAGATCAATTCTCAAAACATGTTTGTTTGAACAATAAATACAAAGAAGAAAACAAGCACTGACATGACCATGCAGTGGTGTTTGAAGTACTGTTATTGTGAGATATGTATTTGATGTAACTGTAACATGATTATTTTCAGTACTAAATCATTATGCTCATTTTCATGTTAAAATGTAAAAAAAGGTAATTGTACTTCATGAAATTTTAGAGTTTTTTTACCCTTCTCTGTTAGAATATAAAAGTAATGGGATCTGAATGTACTTATATAATTTCATCTCCAGTACTAACCAAGATTTACAATTTAAGAGCTGGAAACAAGATCTTTGTTTGATTTTGTAACTAGATTTTGTGACCATTTTCCGTGAACGGTCATGCATCTGAGAGTATCACAACTGGAGACATTGCACAGACAGATGAATATGCCACGGAATATGCAACAGAGAGAGACCTGATTTCATGGAGACAGATTTCAATCTAAAGGTTGCAAGTTGAATACAATCACATATGTTTTACATAGGACATGTTTCTATTATGGCTAAGATACTTTACAATTCCCAAGGCTGACCAGTACAGACAGATTTTTCTTTATTTTGGTACATCTGAATTTGTTTCAAACTTTTTCTGAATTTTGTAAATGTCCATAAACATTTTTACAATCATTTGGAAAATTGTCGCGACAAAGTTGCATTCAACAGACGGTAAATGGATATATATCAATGCCAAATCTTTTTTTAACATCGAGATTTCAATCAGGGAGTTAGAGAAAGACGTTGTGACAGTAAGTTATACACAGTTTAGACTGAGGTTCTGTCATAACTCTTACAATGGTATACACAAACTCTCAATGTGACGGTTGAATTTTTGTCAATGGTGTTTATGCCACAGGAATGTTTGAAATACTTTCATGGTCTACATCTTGCATGCACTCACTTAGAAGCATGAAAAATAACTGAAATTTTCACCTTTTTGGGGAGTGAAAATCTTACATTTATTGTTTTCCTAATGAGTTAGCCTAGGGTAGGGCAGACATTTTGAATGGCAAACATTGATAAATTTGTTTCTGAAGGGATGTCAAAGAAATCTGGAATTTTTTCGAAATAAATACTCAGCTTGCGAGGGCCAGGTTTGACAATCGCTTAGATAGCAAGACCAATGTTCTCAGGTATAGGAAATGATTTGTCACTGAAAGACAGAAAGTCCTATGAAGGATGTGACCATGACTATGTAGAAACAAAAACCAATCTGATAAATGTTGGAAAGCAAGTACATCACGAAGTACATAAATGATTAAAAGAACGCAAGGTAGGAAAGATTTGGAAGTGAACAATTATAGTATTCAAAATTTCCAAATAGTTCCTTGTTCCAGATATTTGTCAGCCAAACTTTTGTTTATTGTAATGAAAGACTCATTGAAGTTGCAATCTTGGTGATAACATAACAGATACCATGGCCTTTTATTTAAGCATTATTGCATACTGTTGCTTTTGAAATATCTTGACATATCAAAATTTGAAATTTACATAGCATTTATCTTAATTTCACCATCTGCGATGCATTCAATAAACAAACATAAATACATGGGAGTTAAAAATGAGGTATCTTGTGTATTTTGTATAGATCTATATGTCCATCTTGAAAAACTCCTTTTCAACATACTGACATAGACAGTACCCCCTAGGCATGTGTCGATGGTGCTTAGGTGACCCTAGTTTCTTGGTTACAAGTTTACGAACATAGCGGCCACTGTACTGCAACAGGATTAATTCTGCCTCTTCCTGTAACAAATAACAATAAGAGTTTCATTTGTTTTTGGCAAATCATTCTTGAACAAAGTTTTTGCTCTTTCAACTCCAGATGGACTAATCACGTAATTATTAACAGTGTTTTCTCCATGATATGTGATTGTGTGAATCCCCTATCTGATAAAAATCCCTTTGAAATAATCATAAACACAACTACATATCACCCTTCCCTATCATGATTACTGTCTATGATATAACATCATACAGTTGATGTAATCCACTTCATGGTTACTGTCTATGATGTAACATCATACAGTTGATGTAATCCACTTCATGGTTACTGTCTATGATGTAACATCATACAGTTGATGTAATCCACTTCATGGTTACTGTCTAAGATGTGACATCATACAGTTGATGTAATCCACTTCATGGTTACTGTCTATGATGTGACATCATACAGTTGATGTAATCCACTTCATGGTTACTGTCTAAGATGTAACATCATACAGTTGATGTAATCCACTATCTGTAGCCACAGTAAAGTCATACAAGCATTCTATCAACAGAATGATGTGATACAGCTGAAAGACTATCAACTAGAGTTTATGCCCAGATTACAAAACTGTGTTGGAACTGAAATGAATGAAGTTTGAGTGTTTTGTGTAGGCTTCTAATTCATTCAAAATTTACTGGATGGAAAAAAATAAAGAAACAGGAGTGTCTTTTACTTGACATTTGATCAATACAATAACCTTAATTTGCTAATACCATGAAAAAATTTGAATTTCCATAATTTAAATTTGCATAATTTATTATAGTCCCCCTCAATCAGAACCAAACGCCCCCTCCCCAATTTGCAAAGAGGGTGATATTCCCCCTCCCTGTGAGAGAGACCCGGAGAAAACTCTGTGATAATATGAATAACAAAGCATCAAGCAAAGTCCAGTAAGACCCAAGACATAACTTTCTCTGAATTTATATTGGAATATTATATTATAATCTGAACTTACCTGATATGACTCTGGACTGAAATTACCAAGGACCGTCATGCCATCACGTTCCTTTTTCTCTTCTTTTTCACGCTGTTTTCTTGACGGCGTTAGCTGGATTGTGTCGTCATCTGCTGCGTCTATGTCCAGCCTTATTGTATCCTGTTTTGTAGGACAAAAATACATATTGCATTAAACTGTGCTTTTTTCAAAGAAAGCTTGAAAGTAAACTGATGAAGTTTCATTTATAACTTCCTCTAGTTGAAGAGAATTGCATTTCTACAATTTCTTATCAATCTTAAAGGCCTAGTAATGCTAACTTTTAATAATTTTTTCATTATTTTTTTTGTATACCAATCGCAAGTTCTTTTTCTACTCCAAAAAGAATGTTGAAACACCCACTATTTAGCTTGTCAACTAAGTGTTTAAATGTATAAAATGCATTGTTATTGTTTACATTTGAATTCTAGTTCAGACCAGAGTTCACGTGTCAACAATAACAACAGAGTTTATACATGCATGGGATGAGTCGACAAGCTGAATTCTGTGTGTTTCAACATGCCTTGGGGAGTAGAGTAAGAAACTATGGTTGACATTCAAAACAGAAATGGTGAAAAAATCATCAAAAATTTGCATTACTGGCACTTTAACATGGTTATGCCGTGCAATAAGTTATTATTAATAGATTGTTACAGAAATGGCTCTGATATTTTGAGTTTGATCTCTTCACAAGATAAGCTCACACTACCTGGGAAAAGGTTTTACTTATTTGTATTTCACAGGACAGAATTGTCAGCTGAACATACTTAAGAGCACAAATAAAACGTTTGTGTGAGTTAAAATACACTCACACATCGGAAATGTGTGATAAGTGCAAATGTTACTGAAAGCAAACAACAAGAGAGGTAGACGCTGAAAACTTTGATCGAAACGTAATGACATACAACACTGCACAAATCCATGGAAACAAACTTTGCACAACAAGAGAAATGCGCGTTTCCTAAACAACTACAAGGCTGTAAAAAAAATATGACTGGTTCCAACTGCACAGAGATAATGACAAAGATGTGGAGAAGTCTTACCTGAGTTATACTTTTAGGGGCAACTTGTTGGTGCATGAGAAATGCTTGTATCTGTCCAACGCATTGGTCAGTATTGTAGTAAATGAAATGAAGCTAAGTATTCTAGTTAAGGATGAATACGGTGAACCCTGACCCTTGACTTATGACTTTTACCTAGTGATTATAACAGACTAGGTTAATGATGCACATCCAAGGTACATCAATATGCACCATTGATAATGATCAATTTCATGTGTCACTGCATACTTAGCAATACTTGTATATAAAATGTCCAGAAATGAATTATGGATGTATTGCTTTTTAGCATTGTCTATCCCCAGTAAAGCTAAAACTCACAAAGAATTTTGTAGCCCTTGTCATTTATTATACATCTACCATAGAGAACAATAGAATTTTGTGTGCGCTAAAAAAGCCCATTCTGTAACATGCATGGTTTCCAGGTGCCCCATCCCCTGCCGCTGTATCTGAGCATTCACTGTGAACGGTTTCAAGGGACTCACTGGACGAGTGCCAGAAGATGTCGCGCACATGCTCTGTATGTATGTGTGTAGAACACACGCTATAAGAACTTGCAGAAGGGCATCCGAGATAGTGATCCACATTTGCGCTAAAAATCAGAAGAAAAATTGTTGACATTGCACGAAAATGGTCACTACTCTTGAAAATTTCATGCCCTAGTCATAAAGGTAAGATATATAATATAATAATAATAAGGTTATCATGAAAATACCACAAAGGATGCACTAGCCCCATTGTACTAGTTTGGAGACCTATTGATCTTACAACAGTCCCATTCTCAACCCATGGTATATAGCGCCCTCTTGAGGTGTATTTTGACATTACCAGATTTTTTAGGTGTGGGTTACTGGTGATGAAGTATTAATATTTACATCACCATGTCAACCTCTCTTCACTAAACACCTTGAAAACAATGGTTTATTCCAAAATCTGATGAGGAACCTTCAAGAAACTGTACACTTTCATTGTGGTCAAAAACAAAAGGATACAACAGCTCGACTACAGAAGCATATGCATTCATCAGTCAGTCCAAGTAGTACATTATGCCTCATTATGTTGGCATTGATCTTGGCTAACCTGAAATCCAGGTTCTTGTTCAGCTGTAATTAAGAGGAAGAAAATGTATAAGTCATTATTCATATTGCATGACATATCATAGTCAGAGATTCATTATTTAAGTTTGCTCTTTATGATACCAATCTGTTGTGTGGGTGGAGCCTGAAGCTTGCTCCTATATAAATCTCTTGCATGGATGAAGCCCTCGATCAACAAATCATACAGTGTAAGTTTGCCATCAGATTCTACTGTCTTTCTGAAGGTAATATGGACAATAAAATTACCTCAGGGATGAGAGCCGGTAAGAATTCAAGATACTTAATTTGAAATTTTACGCAATATTCTGGGTATACTTGTTTCTGACTCTCTTTACTGATAAGTACACAGCACTGCATGGAAATTCACAATTCTGATCTGTCCAGAATTCTATGATTTGTGGGTAAAAATTGCTATTGTCATAGTGGTTTAAAAGGGCTAGTAGCGCTAACTTTTGAAGATTTTTGTCTTTGATATCAACCGTGATTTCTTGTTCTACTCATAGACCCTCGAGAAAAACGGGACAGGCAACTGCGATAGAGAACAAAGGGTCTATGGGATTAGCAGCGTGAGATCTATCTTGGAACAATTAAGAGGTGTTAATGGGTCGGGGACGGAATGCAGCTGGACCCGATCGACAGCACAACGTCCGGTTCATAGACACGTGCATGCGGGTATACGGTTATAATGTTTTCGGATTACAAGTTATTCCGGATTACCCGCAAGTCCATTTTTAGAAAGAAAAGTGTTACAACTATTTTGAGAAGAATTCGTGCAAATTGTTTTAAGGTATTTTTTACATATTGGTAGCTAGATTCGATGCAACTAGAAGTCTGCAGGGAGTTAGTATGTTGCTGTAAAGTGACAAAGTTTCGAATAGAAATCCGAAACACATACTGCTGCAGTTCCAGACTTGACAGCAGTTGACATCACAGAGTTGTTTACATTCCGCAATCGTCAGTGTATCTCCAAATTTTCCCTCGTTGTTGCAGTTTTTTAACCCTCGGAATATTTTTTTGTGCGAGGAGTGCTCCATGATTCGGTGAAGTATGTATGTTAACTACTGAAATGTTGTTTGAAAACTGTGAACGGCCAAATTTATGAGGACAGCGTTCAGCTTTGTGTAAATGCATGTCTACCTTACCGCTTCTGACTTCACCAACCGTTGGAGAGTCCCGATTTATCGCAAAGTTTCTCCTGACAGCGAAAGTCACTGTTACAAATATATTTTCTAGTACTTTGCGGATGTACACATGAGTAGCTTATCCGAACTTTGGTGTTTCTTTAGGCTAAAACAGTACCAAAATGTTAGAGGTCGTGTATTTGAGCTCCGATGGAGTAGTCATTTTTTATGTTCCCTGATTTTCGTCAAATGTTGGGTGACAGATGAAATAAAGGTCAGATTTTCGTTTCGCAGGACTGGGAAAGTGTAAAGCTGTCTAACTTGTAAATGTTTGTTGTTATCGGAGATTTTTATGGTAGGGAATGTAAACTTTTATTGTCGATACCTGGCAAGAGTTTTCTGCAGCGTCTATGGCTAAATGTACACTGTTTTTATCGTCTGTTTTTTTCCCGTTGGCTTCGGCTAGAATCCAAAATGTGATCTTCATCGTTACCAGAACATTCACCATGACTAGTATCAAAAAACCCTCAAATTCTCTGTGTCATTACTCGGAACGTGCCATGCAAGAGCAAAGTGTACATATTCAGAACGTCAGTTTGATCGTTAATGAGATTCAGTGTTAAGTACGAAGTATTGTTGTCGGGGACCGCTTGGTAAATAAACTTTAATATATTCCAAGATAGATCGCACAAAGAAACCTCGGCAGTTGCCTGTCCTGTTTTTCTCGAGGGTCTATGTTCTACTCCAAAACAGATATTGACGTACATGGTATTCAGTTTGTCAACTCAGCCTGTACACGTACAGACTGCATTGTTATTGTTGACAAGTGAATTCCGGTCCGGACTAGAATTCAAATGTAAACAATAACAGTGCATTTTACACATATAGGCACTATCATCGTGACTATCTTGACAATCTAAGTCGTGGCTGTTTAACATGCTTTTGGGAGTGGAACAGACTTTGCAATTTACAAACAAACTTATCAAAAATGAAAAAAATCATCAAAAGTTAGATTTACTGGCCCTTTAATCTTCAATTTGAATTTACAGTTTGTGTGGAAAAACAGAGATTTTTTCCTGTAATTGAACAAGTCAAAAGACCTTGAACCAGCATTTTTTTCCACCCGTGTTATGGTGTATGGATTTCTCTAAATATATCATACCAGTAGGACCACTTGTTTAAATTTGTAAAACAATAGGAAAGCTGTGACAGATGAGAGAGTCACTGTACAGCTTGGTGGTTGGAAATGAATTGCCTTTTATTTGAAATGACTAAATTGATGAATTAAAACCATTGACTGGAATAATTGAAAGTTCAAAGTGACACATATCTCATCGTGCTAATATCTCAATTGTTTTATCTTATATCAGAATAAATTTATCCAGAAAAAATACCTGTAGAGAAATTTATCAGCCAGGGCTACAATATTACAGCAAGTTTTCATTTTTACTATCGATTAATCAACCTTTGTAAGAGTTTGGAAATAATAGTATAATTGACAGAGCTCATGTTTGCAAAACAGAATTGCACAGATTACAATAAAAAACCAGAAAATACCAAAAATATCTGAGCAGAACTTTCATGTGTTTCCTATGACGTTGAGGGCGCTCCTCCCCAGTCAGTGCAATCAGCGACTTCACTTTGCAAACAAAAATCCCTTTGCCTTCAGTAACAGAATGGTAAGAGACATTACTATCGGTGTAACACCATGACAGGTGAATGTTGCAAAGTTTAGTATTTGGAACAGCAATGAAACTCACTTACCTTTAATTTCTCGTAGTAGGCTATCACGTGTAAAAGTACGATAATGATAGCACAGAGTGTAGCTGCAATGAACATTGCCCCAGCCCAGTGAATACTACCACTGTCATGACCAAATGAGCTGGCTTTTCCAACCAGACCAATAATGAGTAGGAAAGCTAGCAATGCACACATTCCTAAACTAAAAGGTTTGGAGTAACACAGGGTGTACCATTGCAGTTTGGGTTCCAACATCAAATTGTGGATTCCCGTAGCGTAGTCCTTTTGAGGAATCTGTAAGATTGCAAATTAAGAGAATGATTTTTTTTTTTAATATGGACCTACAAGGCACCATATACCTGGTACAGACCCCATTTAAAATTTCAGATATTTTCAGCCAGATTGTAACTTATTAAAGAGCCAGTAGTCACTTTTGATGATTTTTTTTCACTATTTTTGTGTGGTATGTTAATAATTGTCAGTGTAGATTATCAATACTGTGTCTCTTTATTTCTGTCTTTTATTGTTCACATTTGAATTCTATAACATGAACAATGCAGTCTACATATGTACAGCTTGAGTCGACAGGCAGAATACTGAGTATCCATCTAGTCATGCTTTGGGGAGTACAACAAGAAACTGTAGTTGACATTGAAACCAAAATGTGTGAAAAAATCACCAAAAGTTTCAGCTACTGGCCCTAAGGGGTGTGTGTCCAGAATGTGAGTGGTGAAAGTGTCAGATGAATGTACACAACAGGATGGACTTCTTTACCTAAGCTTTAATATAACATCTTTCAAAGGACTTTAACCACAGGAGAAGGCTGCATAAAATTCATTGAAAATTATCTAGCAACGCAAACTTTCCATAAGAAACAGTACTTGTACAGCACACTACTGTAATATGTGTGTATTCTCTCTCTCTCTCTCTCTCTCTCTCTCTGTCTCTCTCTCTCTCTCTCTCTCTCTCTCTCAGAGAGATACGTTCCCTTGAATTGTTCAATGATACAGTTACCAATAATGATATCATTTGCTATTAGTTCATCTGGCCAAATCAAAAAAATTTTTTCTTACCGAGACACCTTTTCTAAGGATTTCATCAGGGCAGTAAAATGAATCAAACTGAGCTGAACAAATGTGATTCTCTGATATCATCCGACTCAATATCAAACCGTTATAAAGACCTGAAATCAAAAATACAACACTGTGTTTTTAGAAACAAAATTCAGAACTGTACACTTGATGCACAAAAATTCTTTTGAACAATATCATCAAAGAGAGTGAGTAAATTCTACAACATGCCCCTTTATTAGTAACACTGATCCTTTGTAGTGAATAAGATGTTTCTGAGTCAACACTGTAAATGTTACTTCTAATGTCATCATTTTGATGTCAATCTTCCACTATGAATCGAACTGAAGAACTTACAGCTCCTAACAGACTATAACTTCAGTTTGTTTCTCTTTAGTTCTATAGAAGTACAATGTCATGTCCAATGCAATGCAAAGCTAAATTTGTTGGACATTTCAACAACTTTGCTGGACATCTATTTTAAAATATTCAGATTAAACAGCTTCCGTAGAGGAAATTGGTGTCTATTGAAATGAAACATCTTGATTTTTTTGTTTCCTTTGTCTTTACATGGGTTGATTCAATTGAAGTGGGTTTTTATCACAACTGGAAGTTGTGATATAGAGGTGGTTTCAACCGGTGTTTGATGTCGTCCATTTCCGTAAACGACAAAAAGTCAAAAACTGCTGAACAGACTGC
>LD344592.1:11627-34544 GCA_001465055.1 Ptychodera flava
AGGATTAGCAAAATGTGCCAAAAGGTGGAGATCAGTTTGTGTAATGAATGTAATACAAATCAAACATCATACTGGCCAACTGTTTGACTGGGAGGAGAACTCCGCTAATGCGGAACCTCGGATTGAAAATTGCAGCTTTAATCAATCAATGACCTGACAGCTGTGTGTGTTTATTTAACACTATGCTTTGAACAAAGACAAATATACCCAAGTCGATATATTAACGACAGGGTGTATCTTGCCATGTGGCATTCTCAACCTAATCAGTGTTTGGATTTTTCCATGAATATTTGCTAACATTGATCCACTTTGTCAAAAACAAATTAACACGGATTCAGATTAGAGTATAGACATAGGAAGTTTCATCATCTGACAACATATTGACTGGTATTATGATGCATATGCTTGTGCCTAGCTTCAAAGCAAGGCATGTCAGAGTAATACGTCTTGACCTGAAAAAGTCTTCACAATATGACCTTATGGTGGTCATATTTTATCATATACAAATATAATATGGTGTGCATGTGTAATTCAGTGTTGTCCTTGTGCCAAATTTGAATGAAATAGGTCCAGATACATCTGCATTATGCCTTTAGACATGAAAAACATGGAAACAAAATGGACAGTAATATTGGATTATATAATCAAATCTAATGATCTAATCTAAAGTTTAGATTCTACCTCAAGTACAATGTGTTTGATCTGTTGTTAACATTCATCAGTTAGCTATCACATTTCTTTCTCTCCACCTAATTCTAACACACCCTCTCTCCAAATGTAACCTGTTTTCCTTTGCCACCCTCTCACCCCTATCTTGGCATACATCAGTCCAATCACACATTGAAAATAACAAGACTGCACCACAGTGTACCAGTGGAGGGGTCAGATTTTCATTGTCTGGCAGGCCATTGAAAGTTTCAAGCAAATACTTGGAGTTTCCAAATTCCATGTACTCTACATGAACATAGTGTATTTACCATGAGTGTAGGGTGCCCCTATATGCAAATTTGACACCCCTCTGACTTCTACAGTATTCTCTTTGACTTGATACAATGTCATATTATATCATTGGTAGAGGGCTGACTCAAGGAGATTTCAAGAATTCCTAAATTGATTCAAATCATAATGAATTTTTCTAAGTCAGCTGGCACATGTACTTCCCTATTGTAAGTATCAGAAAATCTTTCAGAACAAGATTAATAATATGGCTATTTCAACCAAAACATTCGGTCACACTCGATTTTCTCTTTCTGTTGCAATATCCATGACGATGATCATAAGTGTGTGGTGTTTCATCAAGGCTGCAGGATTTCTGGGATTTGGAAAGCCATGCCCCACCTGGCACACACTGAAGGGGGAAACAGTTCTAGGATGGGACAACACCTAATCATTCCTCTCCCCGATAACATACATGGCCATATATTTCAAACCCCCTCCTCAATATTCCATAATCACCCTTTGTAAATGTGGTATGAGGGACATGACCTAGCCATATTGGTGGTACAGCATCCGGGATGAAACACTAAGTTTGATCAAATTTAGTGGTAGACATGACGGGAAAGAAAAGATGAAAAAGAAAATACATATTCCTCATATTTTACTTCATATCAACTTTAAAGTTGTACACATTCTACTATTCTAGGTTGTCATTATTTATCCCCCAAACAGGGCTCAATGCATAAAACAGTTGAAATGATGTAGATATGTACAAAAGACGTGATTGGAACTAATTTGGGAAAATAGGATATTGTTGTAATGTTGGTTTAATCAGCAAATTTAAACTCATCTACTTTTCTTGTTGTGCAATTCACTTGTTTTTATGGGTAATTTGTAATATTGCAGCTTTCAGCCATAGTGCACCTGACACTTTTGATAAATTTGAAAAATTAAAAGATCCAATTCTCCCAAATTAGTTCCTATCGTGTTAAAATAAGCTTCTGATCCCCTTTTTGTTTTTCACTGAAAAAAAAACTTTGTGAATTAAAGCTGCTCTATTATTTTCCAAAGTATTGTAAGCAAAAAATCAAGACTTCTTCTTGACAGATATTTTGCGCAAAATGGTCACTGTAATGGAGTGAAGATGACACAAAGTCTGATACTGACAATGAAAAGATAAACCATCCTACTACACCAACAGAACTTTACACAATTGCACAATTGTAATGACCTATGTCCAGATGGCTGTATACTCTATGGATAGCCACAAAACACATTTTATATGACAGAAAATTATGGAATGCATTATGGATGGTAGGCAATTTAAGTTGACAAGGAGAATCACTCTCCCATAAGACATTTGAATTTTTTAAAAAAAGCCATTCTGAAGAAACCCTGACAATTAAAATCGCATGACAAACAATGTAAGACTGAGTTTATACAAAGTATTAAAATGTCATGTTTTTTTAATTGTTTCAAGAAACTAGTTAGAAAAATGCTTGCTGATGGTGAAACAGTGATTTAGGTGTGAATATGCAAACCGGTAACATTAGATTAAATATGTTTTCTTTGAAATAGAATTGTTTATATACACATTATTGCATGGTGAGCATTACATTGTTACTGCAGCAAAACTTATCTCAGACACTGAAAACTACCAGGATTTCAATCTTTGCAAGATCTCTCCATTTGGGGACAAACTGGCAGCAAATGCTCAGTAAAGAAATTTGTCAATTGTGCAAAATATCAGCCATCAAGATATGTTAAGTATACAAGCACACATAATATGACAGATCATGTGACCCTTCACTGACCAATCAGGAGCCAACAAACTGCATTACTCCAAAAGCTTACTTCATAAATTTGAATTTACATATTCCATATATACAAAGGACTAACATTCCAAAGGTACAATGACAATGTGGTTGGTAAGAATGATTTTACGATTTGGTTTTCCATTTCAGAAAGGAGGAAAGAAGCTTCTTTTATACAGGAGGTAAATTTTCACAACACATTAGATTTTACCAGTTTTCACTGATTTTACTCACTGTATGAAGAATAACAGTGTCTTTGAGAATGCAACACATTTGTCTCGTGTTTTTTTTCAGTAAGTAGCCTTGGATTACTGTTCCAACACACTGCATCCAAAAAAGTAACCTGACTCATTGTAAAATCCACCTTTTTAAAGATATGCTTAGAAAAGTAGTCTAAGATAAAGAATATAATTTGTACAGATATACCTATTTTAAAAAAGTTACGTAGCACAGTCCAAATAAATTGGACTTTTTTCAAAACCAGGGTGATTCTGCAGCACACTACACTCTTTGAAAGTGAGAAAATGATACATTGTATTTTTAAAATAACCAATCACATCAAAGTTAAGTCATTCAAAATTACTGATGACCAATCATCTCCAAGATCAGGTAATTTACGGAAAACTCATACTTAACACCAATTAAACCTGAATTGACAGAGCTGCTTGTGAGATAATAAATGTTGCATTTCTTTAGAAAAACTATCGTCACACCCTATCTCTGACTTTTTGAAATGACAGACATGGTTTAAATTAGTTGTATCAGGATCAGTTTCATTTCCATATAAACAAAAATATTTTATTCATCTTGCTTGTCCATGGTAATTGGTTCTGTATGTTGTTTTGAAGTTGAAACTCAAGAGTACCATAAAAAGTTGCTGAATGATTTTGCAAAGGTTTGGCAAAAAATACTGTTTATTTTTCATTATAGATCTCTATTTATCTTTTTTTCGACTAAGAAGGTCCAGATACCAGCACAAACTGTACTTCTGATATTCAGCAAACTATCAACAAAATTTTCAACAGTTCAGAACAGTAAATTCTATACAGGGTCCCTCAGGCACTTATACTTGCTGTATTGAGTAGCAAACTGTTGCAGTCAATTTTTTTGAACTAGTGGTAAAACGGCAGATATGACTATTATAGATTGATTCATGCTGGGATGATAAAAGCTCATTTTTTGGCCCACAGACAGATAACAGTTTTTTCAAGGTTCATAAACAAATATAATTTCATGAAAATAGATCAGGAAATGATGTGTCATATAAGGTAAACTGCACCTCAGGGACAGATATTCCTACTCTCATATTTCTACAATTTTTTTCTGATCTACCACTTGTGGGGGCTCATTTTAATGCTCTTGGAGAAAGAAAAACTTTCACTGTCTTAGTTTTCCAAAAATCAAAAATTTAGTTTTTCCTCCATAGAGTTAACATAGGGAAGCAGCCATTCTGAATTTCAAATATTGCAAAATGTTGCACAATTTGTCTCGCTAGTTCCAAACTTTGCACGGTGACCCCTGATTTTTATTGTTGATTTGGTAAGAGAATGGCTGAAACTTTCACTCAGGAAAGTTTTAGCAAAAGTTGAAGTCTTTCACTTTTAAGGAGCAAACTACCTTAATAATATTCCAGAGATTCCTGTTTTATTGATGGCAGCCTATTCCCCATTGTTCTGCAATGATTTTCACAGACATTTCCAGTAAATTCAAAACAACTTCAAAACTTACAGTAGTCTGATAACTCTAATGTTAACATTTTTGTTGCTATGGGAATGAAAAAGATTGCCATTAAAACCAATCGAGAGACATTTGAAGATTTTTTGAAAAGCATCAGAAGACATAATTACCATATTCAAATAATTACAAAGGCTACAGATAAGCCTCTTCTGTTAATAATATTTAGAAATGACTAATTCTAATTGAGAGACCTTTTCTTCATTGTGCAGAATTTCATATCAAAGTTCTTAACAAATGATGATTTTTGTTTTGTAATAGAATGAATGTTGTCATTGTTAATCGTAATTCATTGCACAGTATGTAAAAATATATAGCTATATATATTGCACAGGTGTGATATCTTTCTTTCATTCTCTCATTCTCTCCACCACGTCTCAGCTCTCATCGGCCGGTTTCTGGAGTTCCTCTCCATTCCTGATTTGCAACCCAGAGGCCATGATGTTTGTGCCAACCGGCGGCCATTCCGGATTTGAAGCTATTTCCATTTCGATCAGTTTGTACTTATTCTTGGGTTGTTTCTTACACCTGATCCATCTGGTGCAGTCTTTCAGCATCTTGCTGTCTACAATACAGTCCTAGAGGAGAGTAAAACAACAAATAACACATTGATGATCAGTATTGAACCCTTTCACCACAATGGTTTGGCCCTAACCTTTTGTTATTGATGCTGAGCATGGACCTGTTTACAGGGCAATAGGAAGAATGGGGATACTCTATGCTGCATAGACTGAACACAATTGCTATGCCTTGCATTGTCTACATGCTACCCAAGGTCTTGTGTAATCTTACGCCTTACCAGAAATGAGCAACTTGACTGTTTCTGCACAATTCAATTTGTGATACATACACGTATGTGTATTTTCTGTATCTCACCTCTGAACATAGAACTGTTGACAAATTTTGTTGCTTGGAGCTGAGATAAACAGAGGCAATGTAGATAATGGCAATTTTCCCCTGCATTATAAAACTTTACTTGTAATATGAAGTGAGAATCTATATGGTCAGCAGATTTGGAAATCAGGTAAGGTTGGAATGCACAAACTTGTGAACACACACATTTTTTATCTTTTCCTGATAAGAGCAAAACTACTTTTAATATTTTATAATATTGTTATTATTTCTTGCCAGACAAGCAGTATTATTCATGGATGTAATCTATGTAAGGTATTAACAAAAACAACTTGCAGTTCTGTTGGCTGAAGTAAAACACGTAATGACTGAAAAAAATACATTATTAGTTTAATCACACCAGATTATCCCTAACATTCTCAGGTCCTCTTTACACGGGTCAAATCGCAACGTTGAACACCATATCCACTAGACTGAGGTAAACCTACTTGTGTTTAATGTGACATTTGGACCTACCGGTACATACATGTACATACAAATGAGGCAATAGGGGTTAAAGGTATACTGTCACCTGTTCCAATTTTGCCAAAGTTACCATGGAAAGAGAAAATGGGCATTTTGAATACCAAGGAACGCCCCTTTGACCATATATGGGCATATTTAGATTATAGGTGACTGTATACCTTTAACTACAGCCTGACTCCAAATGAGAAGTTACTACACCACTCTATAATACTTCCATCCACATACCTGCCAATGCTATTGCATTTTGCAATTTTTTCTGGTCAAAATATTAAAAAGTAGTTTAGATCTTGGAAGACAATATTATGCTTGAACTTATTCTGTGTTAATGATTTCTCCAGCAGCTTATGGAGGAGGGGGAAAGGAGGGTAGCATTACCCCTCCCCTTCCTGAGAATATCTGCCTTCCATCACTTGACTTTTCAAAACAAGTAGGTTATTAAGTCACAACCCTGAAGAGAACACCATCATTCACTTCAAAGGGTTAAAGATTTATTGTTGAAGTCCAGTGAGGGGATAAATAGCGGATTACCACCTCCCTAAAACTTCACTTCTTCACATATTGGTTTGCACCTATCTATTGAAAGAACAATAGGGCAAAACCATAAAGTAGGGGTGGCTTGACCAATGAGGGGACAGAATCTGAATGAGAGAGTGAATTGGACAACCATCTGCTAACACCTGTTGCAAATAAATCAAACAGCCAAAACCACATGATATGATCACTATGTTGTTGAAACAACACATTCACAACCCACATACCATCTTAATTATCTGAAAAATACAAAATTTGTTCCACTACTTTTACAGGGGTGGAAGAAACAATAACACTGATGCAATTTAAAACTTCAAAATCTGAGACTGATTTTTTGAGCACAAATCTCATATAATACTTTGTAAAGAATGTAAAATGATAGATTTCACATGGATACCAATGGAGCTATACTCACAACTCCAGTAACCCTGTTGTTTGTGGTATTGCTTCTACCTATTTTGAAATGGTTTGACCGCAGACCAGATGGATGCAGTGAACAGCTCATCACAGACACTGTGACGCAGAATTTTACTGTGACCACAAACAACTTTCTACTGGGACTCTCAGATATTTTCTGCAAAAGGTAATGATAATTCTTTTACTCTCAAGATGTTTCCTCAATTATTCCTAACTGTAATGTTGCCATCTCAGAGAGATTCAAATGCCCATGCCACGCACATAGACAGTCCTTCTGATGAAGAACAAAAAGAGAACTTCTTAAAGAGAAAAAAGACGGGCTAAAAACTCTTGTCAGGGGTTTCCTGTTCATGGCAGTGAGTGCATGGTGAAATCTGAAATGTTGTCACTTGAAGTTAATCACAGAGGAGTTTTTGACTGAGTTGGTGTACATCATAAAGAAAACGCATTTTCCTGAAAGGGGAAATCAAAGATTCTGAAATCATTTGTTTCAGGCAACTTGTTCTTGCACTTTTCAAATTCCGAATTTCCAGGCTTACAGATTTTCAGCAGTCTTTTAAAACCAAAACTACAAAAGTAGTAAATAGAAGAGGGCGGTTTCTGGAGACATTTGATTAGAAAGAAAGCCGTTTTAGAACTCTGGTGAAATTTTTTGTTGTCTTTTAACATAAGCTGTGATATACCATGGGGGAACATTGGTTAAAATAAATTGGATTATTCAAGTTTATTGCCAAAACACTGAATATCAATACTGTTTCTAAGGGGAAGGATGGAGGAGAGTACAGTTCACTATGACCAAACTGAATCAAGTTGAAAGTATATCCTATTTTCAATCACCTTGCAGATCAATCTTCAGCAATTTTCATTTGATGTGTTTAAATCATCTATTTCAATGCCAACCACAAGCCTAAATGTGAATATTTAATTTTTGAAATATCAAAATTACACTTACAACTGCCAGTTGTTTTGAAATTGAATATCTCATCTTTTCAAAGATGTCTACAGCACTACAGAATCATCCAACAGAAAGTTGTTGAACCCTGACCCCTCCACTGTGCAGGGAGTTCAAAAGGTCAAATTATAATTTCAGAGAGCAGTAACACTGTTCTATGCAAATGGCATGCACTGGTCCTTGGTGATGTCACAGTGGAGGAAAGACTCAACAACATCATTCCATATGATGAAGAACTCTTTAAAACAAACTCTCACACTTGAAATGCACACTTACACATAGAAATTAAATATTTTCTAGTGTTTTTGATATTTCAATACCACTTTCTCTGAAGTTTTGTCAGCAGAATGGCCTCTCTGATATTGCTACAGTTATTGGCTGTGTTCATCTACACATCTACAGCACAGTCCTACAATGGTGGTGATCAGTGTCTGAAGCTGTGTCCAGACTCCTGGCCAACCATCAGTGGACCACAGGGACCCCCTGGCAAGCGGGGAACACCAGGTGAGGGAAACCTACAACAGGTTATCTGCAAGGCTGCCCTTAAAAGTTAATATGAAACTAATTTATATATTCAGGCACCTGTAAGAGCAAAAACCCCATTTACAGGCACCTTTGTGCACATGTTGATTTGACTTGTATATAGTTTCTGGTTTGAGGTTTGTCATGCCCAATGTCTGAGTTTAGTTTTTTTGGGGTTCATCTTTTTCAAGCTGATTCCACACATTTTACTGATTTCTGTTTGCATATTTTTATTGTCCTTCTTTAATATTGGCCACTCCTATGTCAAAACTGCAGTATTTTTTCAATAAATTTTTTTAAGTTTGACCTCCCAGTTCCTTAAATACAATTTTGCCATGTAAATGGGTCATACAAGTCTCACATGGTCAATCATATTTTCAATGCAGTAGATTTCTACAGGCAAAACATATACCATCACAGATGCAGAAGTAGAAATAAAGTTCTAGGTTATAAAGGAATTTAATGCCAGAAATGCCTAAAAAGATGAAAAGATGAATAAGTTTTGCCAGTTTCACAAACAAACAGAACTTTTTGCCATGAAAATAATTACATTTGCTTTAAGAGTATTTATCAGATCACCGTGTCAAACTCTTGCTGTGGGGAGAAGTCAACTTTTTACCTACAATGCATTTTGATATAATGTAGTTTGACACCCTAGCACAAGACAAAAGCTATTTTAGGTTAACAAGGGTTGCGACCACTATTTTACCTACACCCAGTGTTCTAATTTATGCATATACCATATTCCCACAGGCTTTATAGGAGAGCAAGGACCCAAGGGAGACCAAGGTGCACCAGGTGAACCAGGTAATTCACTTTACAAATGCATTCACAGTATTGGTCACTGAAAGCTTATAGCTGGTTAATATCATAGTCTGGTTCCCTGACCCATTTCCCCGGTAGAGGGCGTGGGGAAATATAGGGTCAGGTACCGGCTAATGCAAACATGGACGCTATTGGGTTAAAATAAAACAAGCTGTGATTGGATGAAAGTAACACTTGTAACTTTTTCTCATCTTTCTTTGGTTTCGCACTTTCAGGCTCACTTTACACCAACTTCTTGTTTGTACCACAAAGCCGTGGAGGTAGAAAGAAAGACTTTCTACCTCCATGATTTAGCCACTGTGATTTAGCACACCTCTTAATACTTTTAGAACGTCGACATGATGCCTGGCATTTTTCACGAAATTCAGACACCATTCTATCCATCGAAATCAATCGTCGTTCACAGTTCCAACAAAGTTTGCTTTCAATTAGCTGTGATATTGCAGCAGTACTTGTGGCGGGTATCGAACGTGCTCGGGTCATTGGGGTCACGCCACAGTCGGCGATGACCTCAATGACCCTAGCGCGTTCGATACACGCAACAAGTACTGCTGCGATATCACAGCCAGCTGTCAAGACTATTTCCCCGTACTTCTGGATTAATCCTTTCAGTTTATGTTTCCCGTCTCGTGTGCCAATGTTTTTGGTTCGGATACCAGTGTTCGAACACAATTCTGATCCAGTCGAATTTTGACCGGCGTTTTCATGGCAGCAGCCATATTTGTTATAGCATGTTCTGTCAGGTGACTAACCTCCGCCATCTTGAACAGAATTTTGTTCAAGATGGCTACCCGGTACCTGACCCTATATTTCCCCACGCCCTCTACCGGGGAAATGGGTCAGGGAACCAGACTAGTTAATGTCACTGTTAGTGCGCCCTCTACCTCACAAACTCTCTAAGTCAAATATAGGATTTTTTACATTTCTTGGGGAGCTCCACATCAATATGTTAAATATGTCAAATTTTCTTGTGTAAGAGGGAACTTATAAGAGTCATTGGCATGTCAGGAGGAGGGTGTATTGGTTAAATGGCTTCCCCTTGGTTAACATTAGCAATGGCATATATTTTGAAAAAATAACCATGGCGCTATGTCAGAGAAGACATAGAAATCATCCTATATTATACCAGTAGCTGGTCCCTGTTCAAAAAGACAATTTTAATCCAATTCACAAGTCAAGTTCAAATGTTAACTGGGTACTAAAGCAAGTAGCATGGAAGCTGCAGATACATAAAGAATTTACACAAGAAATGTGATGTCAACAAGCCTTTCTGATCACACTGGATCCCTGCCTTGCATAAACAGGGGAGAAACATCTAATGTAGGTACGGTGTTGATACATATGTCCACATGATTGTTCTGTGATGCTCAGACATAGGATACTTGTTGACAAAACTTTTCATTTTTCTATATAGGTCCCCGAGGGTTTCCCGGTGCTGTAGTTGTGAGGGATTCTCCAGAAGTCCTTGCACTGCGAACAAACCCTGACGTGACTGTCCCAACGGATAAAAGAGTGGCGTTCTCTGTCACTCGTCAGGAGCAGCTGTCAGGTGGGTACAAAGAAAACAACATCACCTTCAATGATGAGCTGGTTCGCTACAACGCCAACATTGACCTTGAGACTGGTACCTTCACTTGTGATATTCCCGGAATCTACCAGTTCACCTTCACCTTCTCCACTTATCCCGACAAGAAACTCTACATCAAGTTGAAGCACAACAATGCAGCCAAGGTGGGCATCTACATGTCCCCTGAGGCTGGTCAAATGACCCAATCCCAGACTGCACTGCTTCATCTGAAGCAAAGGGACACGGTACGCCTAGTGCTGGCTGCAGGCACCCATTATGCAATTCGTGATTCTGGCTTCTACCTGTCTCTCAACACTTTCAATGGATATTTGATCTATCCCGACTAAGGAAACAAACATGGTTTTTTAGCAATATTATAACCTCTTCACCGGAAAGCAGAGGCCCAACCCAAGGTGCTTTCTGTGGTGGGCTGGTTGAACTACCATACTGAGATATCAGATCAAAAGAGATAGAGAAATGGGATGCACTCTGCAATTTTTGGTATTGTGAGTTGAAATGGTTGTAATAACAGACACATGGGAGGTGTGGGAATTTCTGTGAAATACTCAGGCTTGGAGGCTTGCAATTTGTTCGCTGTGAATGTCTGACACACAGTCAACTTTGCTGCTATGGAGGTTTTTTCTGAAAAAGGAATACTGTTGTTGAATATTGTGATGCAATACCTGCAACCATAACAATGGCCATGTTCATGATCACAGCCACATCTTGAAATCTCACACTTGCTATGCTATATTCTACACAGTTCAAGAATTAGCTGGCTCTGAGTGTGCTCTGCATTTATCATTCCGCCAACAAAACATGTTATTGCTCTTGCCACTCAAAAATATACTCAGTATACCGTCATTGACTTCAATGATGCCATAGGACAAACGGCAGAAAAAGTTCTTGAAGTCACACCAAGATCCACAAAACTTTCAAAGTCAAAGGTTACAGAGTGCATTCCTTTACATCCTTACATATTGAATACTACATATGAAAGTATACTCCATGTTATAAATACCATTTCTATATCTGCATCTATAGCACCAATGTACCCACACATTAACTTGTAACTACCAACTGTTTAATCCATGAAGTGTATACTCACAGTGTGTGATAGCTACATTATGGTGTAGTCACGTAAATTTGTATCATTTATTATACTTATTGTAGTTTCATCATCTGACAACATATTGACTGGTATTATAATGCATATGCTTGTGCCTAGCTTCAAAGCATTAAATCAGCAAGGCATGTCAGAGTAATACCTCTTGACCTGAAAAAGTCTTCACAATATGACCTTATGGTGGTCATATTTTATCATATACAAATATAATATTGTGTGCATGTGTAAGTCAGTGTTGTCCTTGTGCCAACTTTGAATGAAATAGGTCCAGATATATCTGCATTATGCCTTTAGACATGAAAAATATGGAAACAAAATGGACAGTAATATTGGATTATATAATCAAATCTAATGATCTAATCTAAAGTTTAGATTCTACCATAAGTACATTTTGTTTGATCTGTTGTTAACATTCATCAGTTAGCTATCACATTTCTTTCTCTCCATCTAATTCTGACACAGCCCCCTCCTCATCTAATAAATCACTTCTTCCATCGCCACCATCTCACCTCTATCTTAACATACATCAGTCAAATCACACATTGAAAGTAACAAGACCGCGGTGTACCAGTGGAGGGGTCAGATTTTTATTGTCTGGCAGGCCATTGACAGTTTCAAGCAAATACTTGGCGTTTCCAAATTCCATGTACTCTATATGAACATAGTGTATTTACCATGAGTGTAGGGTGCCCCTATATGCAAATTTGACACCCCTCTGACTTCTACAGTATTCTCTTTGACTTGATACAATGTCATATTATATTTATTGGTAGAGGGCTGACTCAAGGAGATTTCAAGAATTCCTAAATTGATTCAAATCATAATGAATTTCTCTAAGTCAGCTGGCACATGTACTCATTGTAAGTATCAGAAAATCTTTCAGAACAAGATTAATGACCTTGCCATTTCAAATAAAACAGTCGGTCACACTTGATATTTTGTTTCTATTGCAATGTCCATGATGATGATCATAAGTGTGTGGTGTTTCATCAAGGCTGCAGGATTTCTGTGATTTGGAAAGCCATGCCCCACCTGGTAAACACTGAAGGGGAAATCAGTCCTGGGACAGGACAACACCTAATCATGCCACTCCCTGATAATATACACGGCCACAGATTTCAAACTCCCTCCTCAAAATTCCAAAATCGCCATTTGTAAATGTGGTATGGGGGATATGACCCAGCCGTATGAATGGTAGTCAATTAGGCCTTTTCGGTTCAAATTATCAATCAAAAATCACGTCAAAAGCCCAGAAACTTATAATTTGACTCGTCTGTGATAAAATTGATATCCTACTGATTCAAACTACCGGGAACGGAGCGTCAATAATGTCAATTTACTTACTATTTAGTGCGTAGTAAAATCAAACAGCGTAGCGACGTCTGTTTTGATAAAAGTTTCAGCTCTAATTTGGTACACAAAGGACACGCATGTGGTGAAACCAAAACGCCGCAGCAGAAAAAGGGTAGTTTTCTACAAAGTGCGGTCGAAGGGATGTTCAAAAAATACATTTTAATTAACTGGTGAAATACCAGAGAACATAATGTAGGTACAAAAGAATAAAAGAAAAATGGATTTATTCGTTAATTTTGACGCCAAACTGATCATTTTAATGTAACTTCCCCATTTTTATGCCGATTTTTTATTTCTACCCCTCAATCGAAAGCTGGCGAGGAAAGGATTCTATATTCCCCATCAAAAAAATAGAACAACCCAAACGAGTTAGCAGAATAGCCAATCAAAAGTGAGATATACGTTCTGTTTACGGTCAGGAGTGGGGTCAATTTTCAGGTCACGGCCTGAGACCCGCAGTTACGTTACTCAATCGAGGAAAATGTACGTTTGACAATCGATTTTACTTACGACATTTTTTGAGTAGATAGTCAAGATATTTAATTTTAAAATCATACCAGTTGATTTAAGGTAAGCGATTCAGTTTTAGAGACAAGCCGAAGTAAATGTGAACAAGTAAGCCCCGCGAACGCTATCAACAAAGTAGGTCACGTGACTGAAATCCCACAGCATCCTGGATGAAACACTAATTTTGATCAAATTTAGTGGTAGACATGACAAAAAGTCCTTTATGGAAAGAAAAGATGAAAAATTTAAAAATACATACTCATCATATTTTACTTCATACCAACTTTAAAGTTGTATATTGCAGCTTCAGCTATAGGGCACCTAACACTTTTGAGAAATTTGAACAATTGAAAGATCCTATTCTCCGAAATTAGTTCCAATCGCGTTAAAATAAGCTTCTGATTCCCTCTTTGTTTTTTACTGAAAAAAAACTTTGTGAATTAAAGCTGCTACGGTATATTATTTTTCCAAAGTATTGTAAGCAAAAATTCAAGACTTCTTGGCAGAACTTTTGTGCAAAATGGTCACTGTAATGGAGTGAAGAAGACACTAAGTCTGACACTAACAATAAAGAGATAAACCATCCTACGACACCAACAGAACTTTACAAAATTGTAATGACCTTGATGGCTGTGTACTCTATGGATAGCCACAAAACACATCATTTTATATGACAGAAAATTATGGAATGCATGATGGCTGGTAGAAAATTAAAGTTAACACTTGAATAGGAAATTTTTTAGATAAATGAAGGATAGGATAAGGAGAATCAATCTCTCATGAGACATTTGAATTTTTAAAAAAAGCCATTTTGAAGAAACCCTGACGATTAAAGTCGCATGAAAAACAATGTTTGACTGAGTTTACACAAAGTATTAAAATGTCATGTTTTTTCACTGTTTCAAGAAACTGGTTAGAAAAATGCTTGCTGATGGTGAAACAGTGATTGAGGTGAGAATATGCAAACCGGTTACATTAGACTAAATATGTTTTCTTTTTCGTACACATTATTGTTTGGGGAGTATTCCATTGTTATGTCAGCAAAACCTATCTCAGACGCTAGAAACATTACCAGGATTTCAATCTTTGCAAGATCTCGCCATTTGGGGACACACTGGCAGCAAATGCTAGAGAAATTTGTCAATGTCATGTCAATTGTGCAAAATATCAGCCATCAAGATATGTTAAGTATACAAGCACACATAATATGACAGATCATGTGACCCTTCACTGACCAATCAGGAAGCCAACAAATTGCATTGCTCAAAAAGCTTACTTCATAAATTTGAATTTACATATTCCATATATACAAAGGCCTAGCATTCCAAAGATACAATGACTATGTGGTTGGTAAGAATGATTTTAAGATTTGGTTTTCCCCTTCAGAAAGAAAGAAACAAACTTCTTTTATACTGGAGATAAATTTTCACAACATATTAGATTTTACCAGTTTTCACTGATTTTACTCACTGTATGAAGAATAACAGAGTCTCTGAGAATGCAACACATTTGTCTCGTGTTTTTTTTCAGTAAGTAGCCTTGGATTACTGTTCCAACACACTGCATCCAAAAAAGTAACCTGACTCATTGTTAAATCCACCTTTTTAAAGATACGCTTAGAAAAGTAGTCTAAGATAAAGAATATAATTTGTACAGATATACTTATTTTAAAAAAGTTATGTAGCACTGTCCAAATAAATTGGACTTTTTGCAAAACCAGGGTGATTCTTCAGCACACTGCACTCTTTGAAAGTGACAAAATGATACATTGTATTTTTAAAATAACCAATCACATCAAAGTTAAGTCATTCAAAATAACCGATGACCAATCATCTCCAAGATCAGGTAATTTATGGAAAACTCATACTTGACACCGATCAAACCTGAATGCAGAGCTGCTTGTAAGATAATAAATATTGCATTTCTTCAAAAAAGCATCGCCACACCCTATCTCTGACTTTTTGAAAATGACAGACATGGTTTAAGTTAGTTGTGACAGGATCCTCTTCATTCCCATATGAACAAAAATAATTCATTCATCTTGCTAGTCTACGGTAATTGGCTTTGTATGTTGTTTTGAAGTTGAAACTTAAGAGTACTTTAAAAAGTTGCTGAATGAATTTGCAAAGGTTTGGCAAAACATACTGTTTATTTTTCATTATAGATCTCTATTTATCTTTTTTTTGACTAAGAAGGTCCAGCTACCAGCACAAACTGTAATTCTGATATTCAGCAAACTATCGACAAAATTTTCAACATTTCAGCACTGTAAATTCTAAATGTGGTCCCTCAGGCACTTATACTTTCTGTATTGAGAAGCAAACTGTTACAGTCAATTTTTTTGAACTAGTGGTAAAAAGGCAGATATGACTATTATAGATTGATTCAGGCCGGGATGGTAAACGCTTATCTTTTGGCCCAAAGACTGATGGCAGTTTTTTCAAGGTTGATAAACAAATATAATTTCATGAAAATAGATCACGAAATGATGTGTCATATAAGGTAAACTGCACCTCGGGGACAGATATTCCAACTCTCATATTTCTACGATTTTTTTCTGATCTACCACTTGTGGGGGCTCACTTTAATGCTCTTGGAGAAAGAAAAACGTTCACTGCCTTAGTTTTTCTAAAATCAAAAATTAATTTTTCCTCCATAGAGTTAACACAGGGAAGCAGCCATTTGAATTTCAAATATTGCAAAATGTTGGGTAATTTGTTTCACTAGTTGCAAACTTTGCACGGTGATCCCTGATTTTCAATTTTGATTTGGTAGGAGAATTCTTGAAACTTTCATTTAGGAAAGTTTAAGCAAAAGTTTAAGTCTTTCACTTTTAAGGACCAAACCACCTTAATAATATTTCAGAGATTCCTGTTTTATTGATGGCAGCCTATTCCCCATTGTTCTGCAATGATTTTCACAGACATTTTAAGTAAATTCAAAACAACTTTAAAACTTTAAGTAGTCTGATAACTCTAATGTTAACATTTTTGTTGCTATGGGAATGAAAAAAGATTGCCATTAAAACCAATCATGAGACATTTGAAGGTTTTTTGAAAAGCATCAGAAGACATAATTACCATATTCAAATAATTACAAAGGCTACAGAGATACACCTCTTCTCTTCATAACATTGAGAAATGGCTAATTCTAATTGAGAGACCTTTTCTTCATTGTGCAGAATTTCATATCAAAGTTCATAACAAATGATGATTTTCGTTTTATAATACAATGAATGATGTAATTGTTAATCGTAATTCATTGCACAGTATGTAAAAATATATAGCTATATATATTGCACAGGTGTGATATCTTTCTTTCATTCTCTCGTTCTCTCCACCACGTCTCAGCTCTCATCATCCGGTTTCTGGAGTTCCTCTCCGTTCCTGATTTGCAATCCAGAGGCCATGATGTTTGTGCCAACCGGCGGCCATTCCGGATTAGAAGCTATTTCCATTTCGATCAGTTTGTACTTGTTCTTGGGTTGTTTCTTACATCTGATCCATCTGGTGCAGTCTTTCAGCATCTTGCTGTCTACAATACAGTCCTAGAGGAGAGCAAAACAACAAATAAACAGTCATGATCAGTATTGAACCCTTTCACTACAATGGTTTGGCCCTAACCTTTTGTTATTGATGCTGAGCATGGACCTATTTACAGGGCAATAGGAAGAACAGGTTAATACATGGGGATACTCTATGCTGCATAGACTGAACACAATTGCTATGCCTGCCATTGTCTACATGCTACCCAAGGTCTTGTGTAATCTTACGCCTTACCAGGTATGAGCAACTTGACTGTTTCTGCACAATTCAATTTGTGATACATACACGTATGTATTTTTTCTGTATCTCACTTCTGAACATAGAATTGTTGACAAATTTTGTTGCTTGGAGCTGAGATAAACACAGGCAATGTAGATAATGGCAATATTTACCCTGCATTGTAAAACTTTACTTGTAATATGAAGTGTGAATCTTTACGGTCATAAGATTTGGAAATCACGTACTTTGAGGTTGGAATACACAAACTTGTGAATACACACATTTTTTATCTTCTCCTGATAAGAGCAAAACTACTTTTAATATTTTATAATATCTTATTATTTCTTGCCAGACCAGCAGTGTTATTCATGGATGTAATCTATATAAGGCATTAATAAAAAACAATTTGTAGTTCTGTTGGCAGGAGTGAAACATGTAAAGATTGGAAAAATAGATTATTAGTCTAATCACACCAGATTATCCCTGACATCCTCAGGTCCTCTTTACATGGGTCAAATCGCAATGTTAAACACAATGTCCACTAGACTAAGGTAAACCTACTTGTGTTTAATTTGGTATTTGGACCTACAAACATACAAATGAGGCACTAGGGGTTAAAGGTATACTGTCACCTGTTCCAATTTTGCCACAATTACCATGGAAAGAGAAAATCTAACCGATCACAGATTTTTAGCGGGTGGCCGCTTTTTAAAAACAGCGCCCTCACATGGGCATTTTGAATACCAAGGAACACCCCTTTGACCATATATGGGCATATTTAGATTACAGGTGACTGTATACCTTTAACTACAGCCTGACTCCAAATGAGAAGTTAATACACCACTCTATAATACTTCCATCCACATACCTGCCAATGCTATTGCATTTTGCAATTTTTTTCTGGTCAAAATATTAAAAAGTAGTTTTGATCTTGGAAGACAATATTATGCTTGAACTTATTCTGTGTTAATGATTTCTCCAGCAGCTTATGGAGGAGGGGAAAGGAGGGTAGCATTACCCCTCCCCTTCCTGAGAATATCTGCCTTCTATCACTTGACTTTTCAAAACAAGTAGGTTATTAAGTCACAACCCTGAAGAGAACACCATCATTCACTTCAAAGGGTTAAAGATTTATTGTTGAAGTCCAATGAGAGGATAAATAGTGGATAACCACCTCCCTAAAACTTAACTTCTTCACATATTGGTTTGGCCTGTCTATTGACAGAACAATAGGACAAAACCATAGAGTAGGGGTGGCTTGACCAATGAGGGGACAGAATCTGAATGAGAGTGTGCGAATTGGACAAGCATCTGCTAACACCTGTTGCAAATAAATCAAGCAGCGAAAACTACAAGATATGATCACTATGTTGTTGAAACAACACACCCACATACCATCTTAATTATCTGAAAAATACAAAATTTGTTCCACTACTTTTACAGGGGTGGAAGAAACAATAACACAGATGCAATTTAAAACTTCAAAATCTGAGATTGATTTTTTGAGCACAAATCTCATATAATACTTTGTAAAGAATTTAAAATGATAGATTTCACATGGATACCAATGGAGCTAAACTCACAACTGCAGTAACCCTGTTGTTTGTGGTATTGCTTCTACCTATTTTGAAATGGTTTGACTGCTGAATGGTCTGACCGCTGACCAGATGGATGCAGTGAACAGCTCATCACAGACACTGTGACGCAGAATTTTACTGTGACCACAAACAACTTTCTACTGGGACTCTCAGATATTTTCTGCAAAAGGTAATGATAATTCTTTTACTTTCAAGATGCTCCCTCAATTATTCCTATGTTACCTTCTCAGAGAGATTCAAATGCCTATGCCACACAGTCCTTCTGATGAAGAACAAAAAGAGAACTTCTGAAAGAGAAACAAGACGGGCTAAAAACTCTTGTCAGGGGTTTTCTGATCATAGCAGTGAGTGCATGGTGAAATCTGAAATGTTGTCACTTGAAGCTGATCACAGAGGAGTTATTGACTGGGGTGGTGTACATCATGAAGAAACAGCATTTTCCTGAAAGGCAAAATCAAAGATTCTGAAATCATTTGTTTTAGGCAACTTGTTCTTGCATTTTCAAATTCAAAATTTCAAGTCTTGCAGATTTTCCGCAATCTTTTAAAACCAAAACTACAAAAGCAGTGAATAGAAGAGGGCAGTTGCTGGAGACATTTGATTAGAAAGAAAGCGGTTTTAGAACCCTGGTAATATGTTTTGTTGCCCTTGTAACCTAAGCTGTGATATACCATGGGGGAACATTGGTTAAAATAAATTGGATTATTCAAGTTTATTGCCAAAACACTGAATATCAATACTGTTTCTAACGGGAAGGATGGAGGAGATTACAGTTCACTATGACCAAACTGAATCAAGTTGAAAGTATATCCTATTTTCAATCACCTTGCAGATCAAACTATCTTCACCAATTTTCATTTGATGTGTTTAAATCATCTATTTCAATGCCAACCACAAGCCTTAATGTGCATGTTTAATTTTTGAAATATCAAAATTACACTTACAACTGCCAGTTGTTTTGAAATTGAATATCTCACCTTTTCAAAGATGTCTACAGCACTACAGAATCATCCAACAGAAAGTTGGTGAACCCTGACCCCTCCACTGTGCAGGGAGTTCAAAAGGTCAAATTATAATTTCAAGGAACAGCAACACTGTTCTATGCAAATGGCAAGCATTGGTCCTTGGTGATGTCACAGTGGAGGAAAGACTCAACAACATCATTCCATCATGAGGAACCCTTAAAAACAAACTCTCACTTGAAATGCACACTTCCACATAGAAATTAAATATTTTCTAGTGTTTTTGATATTTCAATACCACTTTCTCTGCAGCTTTGTCAGCAGAATGGCCTCTCTGATATTGCTACAGTTATTGGCTGTGTTCATCTACACATCTACAGCACAGTCCTACAATGGTGGTGATCAGTGTCTGAAGCTGTGTGCAGACTCCTGGCCAACCATCAGTGGACCACAGGGACCCCCTGGCAAGCGGGGAACACCAGGTGAGGGACACCTACAACAGGTTATCTGCAAGGCTGCCCTTTAAAGTTAATATGAAACTAATTGACATATTTGGGCACATGTTAGAGCAAAAAACCCATTTACAGGCACCTTTGTGCACATGTTGATTTGACTTGTATAGCTTATGGTTTGTGGTTTGTCATGCACAATGTCTGAGTTTAGTTTTTTTGTTTTATCTTTTTCCAAACTAATTCTAAATTTGCATACTTTTATTGTCCTTCTTTAATATTGGACACTCCTATGTCAAAACTGCAGTATTTTTTCAATAAAACTTTTTAAGTTTGACCTCCCAGTTCCTTAAATACGATTTTGCCATGTAAATGGGTCATACAAGTCTCAGATGGTCAATCATATTTTCAATACACTAGATTTCTACAGGTAAAATATATACCATTACAGATGCAGAAGTAGAGGTCAAGTTTTAGGTTATAAAGGAATTCAATGCCAGAAATGCCTAAAAAGGTGAAAAGATGAATGAGTTTTGCCAGTTTCACAAACAAACAGAACTTTTTGCCATGAAAACAATTACATTTGCTTTAAGAGTATTTATCAGATCACTGTGTCAAACTCTTGCTGTGGTGAGAAGTCAACTTTTTACCCACAATGCATTTCGATATCATGTAGTTTGACGCCCTAGCACAAGACAAAAGCTATTTTAAGTAACAACAGTTGCGACCACTATTTTACCTACACCCAGTGTTCTAATTTATGCATATACCATATTCCTACAGGCTTTATAGGAGAACAAGGACCCAAGGGAGACCCAGGTGCACCAGGTGAACCAGGTAATTCAATTAACAAATGCATTCACAGTATTTGTCACTGAAAGCTCATAGCTGATTACTGTTGCTGGTAGTGCGCCCTCTACCTCACAAACTCTCTAAGTCAATATAGGAATTTTTGACATTTCTTTGGGTGCTCTATATCAATATGTTTAATATGTCAAATTTTCCTGTGTAAGAGGGAACTTATAAGAGTCATTGGCTTGTCAGGAGGAGGGTGTATTGGTAAGTTGGCTTCCTCTTGGTTCACATTAGCAATGACATATAACATGAGAATAAATGAACTAAATGCTTCGGTTATAAATCCAAAGCCATATACATGTACCCACATGCATGTACCTAAAACTTTGGCAAAGGTGCTATGAAAGATGACATCATTTTTCAATAAAATGTACTTTCAACTTTTTGACCACAAACCATCGTTACTGAAAGGCACATATTTTGAAAAAATAACCATGACGCTATATCAGAGAAGACATAGAAATCATCTTATATTATACCAGTAGCTAGTCCCTGTTCGAAAAGACAATTTTAATCCAATTCACATCTCAAGTTCAAATGTAAACTGGGTACTAAAGAAAAAATCATGGAAGCTGCAGATACATAAAGAATTTACACAAGAAGTGTGATGTCATAGCTTCTTGCTGGTTACACCGGAGGATCTGTTGTACAAGGGCATTTAATTATGCAAAGAGGAAGTGTATGTGGGAGCATCCTAATATACTCTTCAAGTCTTGTTGCTGGTCTAAAAAAGAGGTGACTCTATGCGTTTTACAAACAGAATGTGACATCATATTAGAATCAAACAAATCTACTATAATTACACTTCCGGTTTACAGACCAAAATTTACGAGACCCTGTCAACACTTTTGCCATGAAACATTAATACCTGTATACTTGGTATAGGTACATGTACATTTCCTTTGCTCTCAGCAACCCTTTCTGATCACTTTGGATCCCTGCCTTGCATAAATAGGGCAGAAACATCTGATGCAGGTATGGTATGGTGTCAATGCATAGGTTAATATAATTGTTCTTTGGTGCTCATACATAGGATGCTTGTTGACAAAAATTTTCATTTTTCTTAATAGGTCCCCGAGGGTTTCCCGGTGCTGTAGTTGTGAGGGATGCACCAGAAGTTCTTGCACTGCGAACAATACCTGGTGTGACTGTCCCAACAGATAAAAGAGTTGCATTCTCTGTCACTCGTCAGGAGCAGCTGTCAGGTGGGTACACAGAAAACAACATCACCTACAATGATGAGCTGGTTCGCTACAACGCCAACATTGACCTTGAGACTGGTACCTTCACTTGTCATATTCCCGGAATCTACCAGTTCACCTTCACCTTCTCCACTTATCCCGACAAGAAACTCTACATCAAGTTGAAGCACAACAACGCAGCCAAGGTGGGCATCTACATGTCCCCCGAGGCTGGTCAAATGACCCAATCCCAGACTGCACTGCTTCATCTGAAGCAAAGGGACACGGTACGCCTAGTGCTGGCCGCAGGCACCCATTATGCAATTCGTGATTCCGGCTTCTACCTGTCTCTCAACACTTTCAATGGACATTTGATCTATCCCGACTAAGGAAACAAACATATGTTATATGTTATAACCTCTTCACCGGAAAGCAGTGGCCCAACCC
>LD344592.1:34880-46064 GCA_001465055.1 Ptychodera flava
TCCCGTCTTTTATTGGGTAAATACAGACATTGCTAATCCATACATTGCCACATGTGATTTATTTACGTTCTGTGGGTTTCATAATTTTCGGTCAAAACCTCATCAGGTTTACATACATTTATGTCTATATCTTTCAGTGAGTTGTTTAGAATCCCTGAATGGGTGTTGGGTATAAAGCTGGCAGCAGAACCTGTTCTAAGTTTTGAGGATGGCCGTGTTTTCTCAACTGTGTGATGTTACATAGAGGCAGTTATCATGAAGTGGAATGCTACTATACATGTATATACTCTGTGTAAATCATAATCTCAAACCTCATTGTAGAAGGGCAACATGTTGCCCTGTTTGTGATTATTTGAAGAGGGACTTTGATTACTGTAGATAAGGGATTCACGCTATCGTGTGTCCTCAAGAAAACACTGGGGAGGACTATGCTTCAGTAATAATAATCTTCATGCGTACATTGTTGTCAGGTAATATTGTCTTTATCTTGATTATTGAGACCGTGCCAGACTGCCACTAATGCCAGGAGGGTATGTGTGTTTGTGTGTTGGGGGTGAGGGGAGGGGTGACCTACCCCTGTACGTCTTTTTCTTTTTGCAAAACTACTCTCATTAGCCAACTCTTTTGATTTGTAAATTTCTGGAAATCCATTTACATTAGCCCTACATCACACCATGTGTTTTGTAAAATTTTCATGCAGCAGACAGAACTTTCTTGAGTCAGTGGCACGTCAGTTTGGCTCAGATGACACACTGCTAGGCAGACAACTGAAGATATTCATACATGTCTACACTATACCAGTAGTTTGGCCAAATTTTATCTATTCATAAATCAGGGACTGTTCATGAATTTTTTAATAATGATGATAAACTGCATACAGATAACTGCAGCAGAAAATTTTTTTTCCTCTGAAATGAAGATAAAATAAACAATACACGTTCACCAGATCAGGTGCCACCCTTTCACCACCATGGTTTGGCCCAAACCCATTGTTATGCATGGTGATTGTGGACCAGTTTACAGGGAAATTAGGGTAAACAGGTTGAAGTGTGAAATAAAGGCTTTCTTACCTCAATAAAGAATGATCCCACCACATTACCAGCAGCAAAGGAAAGTATTACACATCGGAAACTAAGTGGCATTTTATGGATCTTCAACTGCAAAACACCATAAACAGAAATTATTTTCATTCAACAAAAGCCCATGGTTAGAGTCTGTTCACGGGATTTTGATCTTCCATTAACCCTTTCACCATCATGGTTTGACCCAAACCCATTGTTATCAATGGTGATCTTGGACCTGTTTACAGTGAACTGGGGGTGAACAGGTTAAATCCAGGTATTGTAGAAGAGACATTTTTGCTGTTCTTCCACTTAAAATTTCTGAAAGTCTTCTTGAAGATTTTGGACAAATATTTCCTTTTTTTAAGCAGCCCTAATGTCATAAATATCTGATTTGGAAAAATTGACCTTTAACACATGACCTATGAACTTGCAATGGCTGCAGCAGACATGGTAATAAAGTGTAAAAATTTGTAAGAAAAAAACTGGTGAAGCAACGTAATGCTTCCATGTTGACACGTTATACAATTTTCATGGCACTTCTGGACCAACTGCATCACAGTACAAAAAATGTGCAGAACAATATACTGACAGACATGAAAGATGTTCAGAAATTGTTCAGAAACATGAGTCTGGGAAATAATGATGACTTGCTTGTCTTTAAAAAATTTACATGTACAACATTTCTCCTTGATGGCATTATCCAATTTCATTTGTAATTCACAAGTTCCTGATTGAAGAATTTGCATTTTCTCAGTTTTCTGAGATTTTCAGCACAGGGCTTTGATATCCCAACCATGAGGAATCGATAAGAGAAATTATGATGCAAATGAAGAGAGAAACTGACAACGATGCAATTTACTTTTTTTAAACAACACTCCTGAAGGTGTCTCATTCTCACAACTTGATCAGAAATTCTGAACAGCGCCACCAGGAGGTATATGTATCATGATCTTTTCTTTTCTTTTGATGACTTGCATTTATGTGATTCCTTATGCCGGACAACTAAAAATTTGCCAGTAGAGCCAAAGTGCACATTTTTAGTGTCCACTCAATATAATTTCATGTCTCTTACCTGCATAAATGATGCAATTGGCTCTGTTGGGTACAGTGTGAACCATATTGTACAGCCCGTAAGCAGCAATACAGATACAAGGAAGAGAACTGAAAAAAGGGCAGAATTAAAAATTTGAAATGAGATATTTAAATCAAAAGCATGAAATTAAACAATAAACTTGACACTGACTAAGCAAATGGGATTGAATGCGCGAATAAACCTAAAGCACACACAGCTGTTATGCTTGTACGGGTGGTAAAATATGCACAATGATAATGAACATAACAAACTTTTGCAGACTGCTCTCGGAAACACTGTATGGCATTGACCATAACTAGTGGTGATGGGTGTGATTGGAGTGCTCACCATTTGTGTAGATGGGCTGTCTGAAGGGTTTTCCCTTGGAGAATGCAACAGCAAAGATGATGTACTGGTAGGAAGACACTAGGAAGATAACAGTGTTCTCAAAACACAGGATATTCTCATCTTGTTTGTGATGCGGTGAGAGAGGAATAAACCTGGAAAGAGTTCAAACAAACAAACAAGAATGTTAAAGGTCGATTTGTGGTCAAAGTTCATTGTATCCAAACCTGTTTTGGGATTATAAAACCTATAAATTGTCTACCAAAGATCTTTTCTCTAAAACAGATTTACAGACTACATTTCCATTTTATTGAGAGTAATTTTTGTTATTAAATAATAATGATTAATTAATGCTTTTGGCAAATCTGTCTACAGCCCAAATTAGATTGTTATTAAATAATGCAAGACATTCAATGGACTTTCGGTTACAATGGTAATGGTATGGTGTCAACAAAAGTTACACTAGGACTTCAGCAAAGAGAGTTATGATGTAAATTGATAACCAATGTGTAGCTTGTATGACATGATCATTAATAAATTCATAGCAGTGAAGGGAATACTGGAAATAAGCTTTGATATTTTGACATTCACATGCTCACAGTAATACAGACATTGAAATCCCTACATGTGCACATCAATGTACACTGCTAAACACTATGTTTGAATGTCGCTACTACTCACCATGAACTTGGCTGCGCAAGCAGACAAAAGTAAGCGCCAGCTTGAATCGCTATGGTGATCATAACTTGAACGATTAATGAAAATAATATTGGTGGCGCAACAAGGCTGCCTGGCGGTCTCTCGGCAACCAGTGTGGGATAGGCCTCTGTACGACCCACTGTCAAATTGGAAAACAAAATGTGCATTTTATTATATCATTTTCTTTGATTTTCTTCAAAAGCCATCCAATAATTCCTTAGTGTTCAGCAATTTTGGAATATACCAGGTAGCTATTCTTTCCTATAACGAAATGTAATAATGTTCTATTTATCAAAACATACATGTATTGTAACCACAAATGTTTATGTCGAGGGTGGCGTCATATGTAAGATTCTAACATTTCTGTCACAGATATGCTAATAGGGATGGCCAGTCATTCCAAAGCACATCAAAGAAACAAAATGGTTTTTCTTTAAAACATTTTTATATCACTGTACATTATCCTGCTTTCCCTGTGTAAAGGTGTAAACTACAATTCATCAAAACAGAGATCCAGCCACTTCATTTCAATCATACCCAAGACTTCATTCTAAAATGTGTTGTTTTGAGAGAAAAATGTTAATTATGATGTAATCAGTCATCTATGATACATGGTCTGTTCCTCCTCAAGAAAAGGATAAAACATAACATTATAATGCTGACAGTACAACCATGTGATACAGAGATGTCCTTATTTTGCTGATGTAAAATTCCTCAGAGGTAGAGTTCACGAATTTTGTCATATTTTACGTTAGACTACATGTATGGATGCTACAGTGTATATGCAGTACTTTTGTCACTACAATCATTGTTTTGGTGTCTGAGTACAGATTATATATTCACTGCACACTATGTCCTATTATTTCATTGAGGGAGACTTGATACTTACTGAGAACTGCTACGGTTGTAGTAATCACTAAATCTACATAAAGGAACTGCATGTCACCCAAGTTGGACTGAATCTGAGGAAGAAATATAGAAGACGCTTTCAAAATTTTTTGCCAAAATTGTTGCCGTTATTTTTTGCTTTTCCCGATTTTGTAATCATCCAACATCAAACAAAAACACCAAAAAGTCACCATCACTTGAAAGTTGAAATAAATACCAGCAAAGAGCATTCAATCTTTCTGAGACAAATTTAGCCAATTTTAGTCATTGCTGGGGAAACTAGGTCAAAGGTCACTCTGGTTGGGTCACGGTTGAATAAATCTTAAGTCATCAGAAAGTGAGTGGAATCCAAAACTTACATAATACAAAATCATTACAGACACAAATTGCACCATACTGTACAGGGCCATGTACTTGAAGACACCAAATGAAGTGATCAAAGCTGCCCGACCCTCTCTGAAAGCCAAACAAAAGATATTTGTCATTCAGAAGTATAAAATTCACATTTTTCCAATGCTCTGAGATGAAATCCAAGCATTAAATGTTGTCTTCGCATACATACTGTTTCAAATTGGTAATTTTTATGAAATCCTCTCTTTACAAGCAATTTTCTTGACTCCTATTCCAACTTGAAATTACATGCAGGTATTTACTATTCAAAATTCAACACAAAGCTGTGAGAAAAACAGAAATGCATGTTTGAAAATAGGAAAAGTGGTAATTCATTACCAAATTCACTAAATATGACTGTCTGGTCCAAAATGTTTGTTTAACTCATGGAACAATACCTTGGAAAAAAGCTAGTTAAAAGGTCATGTAAGGGTCGTGGCTCATCTTTTTATCCCTATGTATGTTTGTCTAAATTTCCAGCTACACGTACAGTCATCACTCATATTTGGGATGGTTTCATATTTTCTATGATCTCATCACAGATGTCTGCTTGTTTCTAATAATTTTTCTTCATTTTTTTGGACAAGACAAGTTGTACCTTAATCTCAACTGGAGATTTCTTATATTAAGATTTGCATGATCTGTAATCGCGCACCTGGTCAAACATATACATAAACATGTGTGCCTGCTAATTTGCATTTAATCAAAATGTTGAGTGTACAAAAGAGCTTAACACCGAGCTTCAAACAAAATACAAAACTAGAGAACTGATATACTCACTTGATGACAGTTGGTACACATGAGATGTTTGGTGTCTTGGATGTAAACGGTGACGCCACTGACGCCTCAGCCTCTGACAGTGAAATACCAGCATGGGCTGTTTTCAATGCTCCACAGTCATTGGCCCCATCCCCACACATACCAACGCCGTACCTGAGGTAACAAAGGAAAGACAAATATATTCAAGAAAATGTCAATAATACTCCAACAAAAGCTGTGATAGTACACTTTTTTCTGCAGCCTTGGTCCAGTCCTGTTGTTTTCTATTGTATGATTGGACAGGTACACTTGGCAGAAGGGGTGACGGCTTTCACAGATCAACCACAGCCGGCATCATTGGCTGGCAACATGAACATCACTTACAAAGGTTTAGAAATAATTTTGACCAATCAGTTGACAGTAATAAAGGTCATAACCTTTCATCTCATTTCAGTAGATAAAAGAAATAAGTGCAAAAGTGCAAAGGTCAGCTCTATACAGTCTGTTCTTACCCTATCTCCTGCAGTGCTTCAACAAGTTGTGTTTTCTGGTCTGGGGACATACGAGCAAATACTGTCCCTCTAACAATAATCTAAAAGTGAGAAAAAAAACAAAATATACAGCAATAATTCCGGCTTCCATACCTATTCACAGTATAACAGTTTATATGGGCAGTTTTGACAGGATTAATCTAAGGCTGTGTGTTCAGTATGTGAAAGTATACATGCAGACTCTGAATTGCTCAGTAAGGTTATACATTTCAACTCATCTCAGGTCTTTAAAGCTTGCAATGATATCTTCTCATGCATGTATGCATTATAACGTTTTCTTCACCCTGACTTGGAAAGTTAACGTTTCTTTCATGACTTTGCAGAGTTATTTATACAAGTGGCAAACTTGAACTGATTCAACTTTTTGTAAATAACTTTGTGACCTTATTTGGGGTCACTGGTAAGGTCAGGGGTTAAACCATCCATAAACAGGCATACATTGTATACATTCCAACCTAAGCACTTTGGAAGTGTGCTGGAAATTTCACCTTTTTCATCAAATCTGGGAAGTAGTTCTTGATGACGCCAAATGATTTCCCAGTGACAGCAAAGTGGAACTTGTGGTTGTCAATATCCACTGTGTGGTGATGATAAGTCTGGAAAATGAATACATGGATAAAGTACTTAGCACTCCTTATTGACTGATCACCTTTACCTATTTCACAGACACTCTGTCTCTCTGTCCACATTTATCTACACTTTGAACAGCATATGGCTACACAATGATTAAGATCACACCGCAAGTAGTGTTGGCTCTCTAACAAGGCTTACCTGTACACAAGTAGCATTGGTGTACAAAGGAGGCGCATCAAGATTTCCGTTTCGCATCATGTTATTAGATGCTTTCATGTTGGAAACACTATGGTCTGCAATTTTTTGTAACATCACGATATACAGAACAGTAAAAACGAATTCTGTGGCCCTTGTCTTTGACTTTGGATATACATACACTGTCATCTAATGCTTTGAATACATGTGGCACATGGTACCACTGATTGCACTATCATCTTATACTTTGAAAATCACATGGTGCCATTGATTTCAGAGTTTCTTGCATACTGAGATATTTCAATGAACATTATCACATGACAGCGGTAGGATCTCACCTTTATATCGCTGTCTGTACATTGAATACTTCCATCCACTTCAACATCGACTTCTGCCGTTTTGGGATTTTCTTCATACTCCCATGATAGACTGGCTGGTTTTCCCTCACTAGGGGGCAGTCCATTGACCAGTATCACTTTTTCTTTACCTTCAACCATGCCACAATCTTTGGCTACACTGACTGCTGTTAGCATGTTATCACCTATCCAAAAACACACAGACAAGGTAAAGTAAAATAGAATCTAAGGATGATCGATAGAGGGCGCTATTACAATACATCAATGCTGTATCACCAGAGCTAGGCCTGGGGAGAAGGGACACTTCAAATTTTCTCAATGATTTGTTTCAAATGTATTTTTAAAGCTTGGAACTTCACAATTGTAATGAAACTTATACTGAGTTTTCTGACTAAAGTGCTACCTGATACATGTAACTGTTCAGAATGTCTGAGACTTGGCTTTGCTTAAAAAGGACTGCACCTATGCATAAGAACTGGAAATCAACCCTGTATCTGAAGACGGGAGATTTTCTTTTACTATATATCATTTGTACCATTTTTTCAAGCCTCTTCTGATGTTACCATTCAATGGTCAAAGTGTCAAGGTTAAATAGAAGATCATGTAAAAGTTTCTTGTGCTGCAAACATCTAACAACAGCCTGGGCCTATGCAGAGGCACATGAACATTACATTTAAAATGAGTGTGATAAAAACAGATTCAAAACAGCTACCATAATGAAAACACTGTTCTTGATACACAATGAGAAAAGTAACACCCATAACATTTAACTTTAACAAATTGTAGTTACTCTGGATTGCTGAACATGAAGCTAAAAAGAGGGGTGCCTTTCAGAAAGATTTTGCAGGAATGGTCGATGAGGGCGCTACCGCTATATTTTGCTGTTACAATACTATGAGAACCCCACCTCTAGTAAAACTGTGCACAGCATTGAAGGTGTCAACCAGAATTATGTGAAAGAGTATCTAGAGATCTGTTTCAATATCACGTTTTCCAAGTTTTGTATGATTCCCTTAGGGATAAACAATCCATAACCATGGTAACAAAGCATAAAGCTTGAATTTTAACCATGATTTTATTGCGATTGTTATCCAACATTATGGAAAATTATCAATTTTGAAAACAAATGGGCCTTTGTCACCTGAACTGACTTACCTGTTACCATGACTGTCCTGATGTTTGCTCTCTTCAACTGATGAATGATGGGAGTGGTTTCTGGCTTCAGGGTATTCTGCATAATCAATAAACCCAGGAAATTCAGTTCACACTCTACATCATTCCTGGAAAAAAGACAAAATCATACGTTTTTGTTGTTATTCAACCTTTTCATGTATCATGTTAACTTTCTGTGACCTGTACCAAACAGGATGAAGATTTTACACATGAAAAATGGATACCGTCTCTTCTGGTATACAGTGTTTTTGCTTAGGTTGGGGAACATTGGTAAATGATTTGGGAACCCCGGTAACATTTCTGCTGTCCCTAAATCTGATTGCATTGATATACCAAGGGGAAAACTGGTAAAATGACAGGGGAACCCTGGTAACATTTACTGGGGGTACCGGCCTTAACAAAAACACTGGGTATAGAACAGTATGGCTGAGGGCTGTACACTTTAACCTGTTCACCCCCAATTCCCTGTAAACAGGTCCACAATCACCATTGAAAACAATGGGTTTGGGCAAAACCATGGTGGTGAAAGGGTTAAAGTGTAGCAATAGTTTGCCAATACAATGTACAACTGATACACGAGTGTTTTCACTAGCTGAGGAATATTCCATACATTAAGTGTAATCATTATGGCTGACGTGAAGATAGTTTTAGAAATTTCTAACTTGACTGACAAATTTCAGATTTAAAGATATCATGTGTGTTAGGCATTACATATTTCATTGGAAGGGGACTAAGATGTCAACAGTACAACCATGACTTTGCACTGCACAAGCTGTGGATTTGCACCACACAAGTTTGCGTAGCATAATTAAAGATGTGCATCTCACATCTACACATTTGCATCAAACAACTGCAAATTCACATTGCAACAGATCTGCATTACACACAAGAGTAAACATCTGCAATTATCTGTTCATAGTATGTTGGAATCAAGACAAAACACCCTTGAAAATTTCCCTTTAACTACATCCTGACACTTTCTGTAAAGCCCACATTTTTTTTCAGTTTACAGGAATAAAATTTGCAAAATAAATGGAACGGTAAATTACAATGATCAATGAAAACACCTTACGGTGTCAAGGCAAAGCTATTCATATCAATCATTGACATAAGACCTGTTCAACCCTTACAAACAGACTAGCCTTGGGCGTGTAACTGCACAAGACTTCTAGCAAACAACTACAGAACCCTGGATATAAAAGATCATCATAATTCATTCCAATACCCTTGACAATAACAAAGCTGTAACGTGACGGATTGATGCCTTCAGTACATGGCTCTGACACTATTGCCACAATGATCAAACCCTGTGGGTATCTGAGAATCAACAGGGTAACTTTCTATCTATCAATCAAGAAACTGTTACATACCTGGCGATACGGTGAGCTTGATGCCAGGAGAATTTATTCTCCATTGACCTCCAAGCCATGGCAATCACTCGGAAACCCTGCTTTGTGTAGCTATGAAGGACTTCATGGAAGTCGGCCGGGACTGTTCAACAGAAAACAAGAAGTATTATTGACTTTCAATTGGCATGATTTACAGGCCCATTTGAGAACAAGGTACAATGTAACTTCAGAAGTTGTTTTGTTTCCACCAGTTTTCCCAGGAATTTAGAGTGAAACACACTATATGTGTATCTGCCAGGATTGTTTGTATGGCAATGTGGGCACATTTTTCATCAAAGATTTAACTATACATACACTGTCTTTAACCCTTTGAGTGCAAAAGTCAACTTTTGTTGCCTTTATAGAATAAAACATAGCCAGCGACTTCTTTCAGATCTAGACAATTTTGTAGTGTGAACACTATTGCTGGTGTGCTGCCAAGGCCTTTCAGAAGGTTTCAAATATTGTGGTACAATCTTAGCACTTTTACAAAGCAAACTTGAACTTGAACACGGTGCAATGGTGCTTTGAAGATTAAATGTCACTAGATTACACAACCAGAAATGGAGGAAACACCAAAGACAAGCTGTATTTGACTCACTGGTTTCCTTGATGGACAATGAAGCAATCATCTCTGGAGCTCCTTTCACATAGACATCCATGTGAGATGCACCAAGTGTTCTGGTAATCACACTCATTCTCTGCAAGGCTGAGGAAAACGGAAACTGGCGCACAATACCAATCTCATATGGAACCTGCCAAAAAAAACAAAAACATGGATTACAAAACTCTACCCTCCTGAAATCAAAAATATCAGATGTCAATAACACTTTTTTTATCATGTGAAAGATTTTTAAGCTGTTCGGAAACCATCCTTTTTGAAGTTTCCATTTCATACTTGCATTAACTTACACGTAAGACAGGTTATCTATGTACACACACAGATACCGGTAAATATACGATATTATTTTATCATAAGCCTTGGCAACAAAAACCGACCATATGGACATTGCCAAGGGCAACAGAAATACATGCACACAAACAATGAGAGTTAATGGCAGCCAATAACTAGGACACTTTACAGGTACTGAGATTTCTCAGTGGCAGAGTGATTGAGAGGTGGATTTCTTATCCCACGGACATTCTGTGATCGGGGGTTCATTCACTCACAGTGTAAGGTAAATTCTAGTGATTTTGTAAACAACACCATTGATCAGACACAAGCAGGTTCGCTTTAATGTGATATTAACCTGTTAGCTCCTAATGGTTCTACGCCAGAACAAAACAGACACGATGTGTTCTACAGACTTAAAGTATACCCAAGAGATCACATAATGGCAGTCCAAACAACCCTATATGTACAGACATGTACGGAAATAAACATATTTCTACTGTGTGCATTTGTGCACACGCTTTTGTTTGTACTGTGGTCCATTCCAATGCCAGGGTTAACCTACTCTCTGCAAACAGGTCCAAACTCACCATGGATAACAATTGGTTTGGGATAAACCATTGTGATGAAAGGGTTAGGCATAGCTACTTTCAGATTACACTGAAAGTATTTTGACTTCTCCAAGAAGGCTGGATCAAGCATAACGTGTTTGTCACTTATCAAATAACGAGAAATATGCCAGAACAAAGCACTTTGAGAGATTATTTTGTTGCAAAATGGTATCAACAACAATGGAAATGTGCAAGTACATGTAGAATGATAATTTTAAAGGGTGTTCA
>LD344592.1:47563-66673 GCA_001465055.1 Ptychodera flava
TTTACATCTCTGCTGCTAATTCAGTAACTTATCAGTATAATAAATTGTGTCAAAGAAAATTTATGACAAACATTTTTGTTTTTTAACGATGTAAAAACACTAACCCCGTTCAAGATGAAGATAGTAAGGGAGTATGTAAGTCCAAGTAAAGCTGAAAAGAAAAACAGATGAATATGAATCAGAAATTCATCGTAAGAATTTGATTCTATCAAAATGAAAACTTTCTATAATATTATTAAATGTCTCAGTAGTGGCTCTCAATAAAAAAGAAAGAAACTGAATTTTGAAACCATCATTTTTGTTCTATTACATCAGAATATTTCCTTATTCCCATCCTTTAAATATTTCAGAATACAAAGCATTAACTGAGCCAACACACTGTGTACAATGAGCATGAATATTGCTGACAATCAAATTCTACTCCCGAATTATAGTCAATCATTAGCAATAGCACTGGGCGTATTACAAATACAGGATATGTTGATGAATTGAACTCTTAGAGACATGAGTTTGGTGGTAGAACAAGAAACTGTTTTGTATACAGAACAACAACAAACAAACTACAAATGCATCAAAAGCTACATTATGTAGTTAATAAAATTTTACAATTCTAGTGACACTGTCCAATCAGAGATCTGTGAGTGGAATTTCGGAGCATGGCAACAGTCCAATCGCACACATCCAAGTCTCTTTTGAATTAAAAAAATATAAATGGAAAAACCTATTTGACCAGATTCTGTGGATCTGAATCTGAATGTGAATCTGAATGTTAAATATCATAGAGAGCAGCACTCTCGAACCAGAGTTCTTATCGCGCGTACGCTAATAAGTATCTCTGGCACAGGCAGATTAATATTCATGTGACCTCGAGGTCATTGGAACGTCAATGAACTACTTTTTAACCTGTCGCGCACTGTAGCTATGGTATTGCCACAGTAACGCTGCAGTTCGAATTCGTTCCAGCACGCGCACAGTTATATACAAATTCAAATAAAAACACCATTTTCTCTTTTCAGTGTTTATTTATTGTTCTTTCTTGAGTATTCACATATACGGCCATGGTAAATAACTTCGAGTGCAGGAGGGGTCACAATTCAAGAAAATACATCATCAGCAGGCGATACAGGGGATTCGCCCAAAGGTCAGAACAGGTCAAAGCCTTGTTTCTTCCCGAATAATTACACTATTTAAAAGTAGTTCCAATGGTAATCATATTTTTCCAGTTGGTGTTTTGCTATAAACTTATCGTAATTAGTTTTCAAACCGATGAACATTTTTGCATCAAGGATGGACTTTGTATTTCAGTGAGTTCGTCACAGTGTCGGTTTTCGAGCTGACTTCCGGTTTGCGGATCGGTATGTGGTGATTTACCACGTAAACAAGACACCTGTGGCAGAGTCATTATCGGCGACAGCGCAAAGAATTGTGGGAAATACACGCCGATAAGAACTCTGCGGTGGAGATTGAGAGAGCAGCTTCCATATGAAACCAACATAGCATGAGACATTCAACAAACGAATCATTTAATAAAGCAGCATTATTTCTACTCACCCAAGACTGTGAGTACGCCAATGAACTTCATTGCATCGGTGTAGAATCGGAATCCCATTGGTTTTGGATACAAGATGGATCTGACTAACTCTCCCTTGGCTGTCATGAAACCTGCAATCACAAAGGTAGAGGTCCATGAACTTTCAACTTTCTGTTATGTTGTCAAGCACATAGGTCAAAGTACACAGCGAAAGTTGGCAAGTTTTTCTTATATACAGGTGCACCATCAGTTTGAATGCTAATATCAAGTAAGTGGAAGTGGCACATTAAAAGCACTGGCAGCCATTTAACCTGCTCACCCCCACTTCCCTGTAAACAGGTCCTTACCCAACATTAATAATATTGGGTTTGGGTCAAACCACAGTGTTGAAAGGGTTAGAAAGGCAGTGCAACTGAGGAACACTGGGCCCATTTTTCATCATGAAAAAATTGCAGTTTCTTAGGGGGCCTCCAACAGCTTTTTGAAGTAGATGGACCCCAAGGGTTAGGTTGATTTTTAAAATTAATTGGCGCGGGTCATGCCTTCAATTTTATAAGAAAGGTTGCCACCACTACCATGTCTGATTCATTTTCACATCACAAAGGATGAATGCATATTTTCACCTTGTATCATAATGAAATGATTTGATGAAAGAAAACTTAGTAAAAGATCTGCAAAACTTTACAAAATCATGATATGTTGTATATGAAACTAAAGTATTGTTTTGTGAATTCTTTGATTCAATAGAGCACAGTTACTTTATTTCTTCCAGTAAAACATTTTAGTACGCTGTGGCATTACTGTAATGTTTTCATTGAGCTCTACAACTGCTTGGAGTATGCTGGTCATGTTGTCTGTACACACCTGTTCTAACAACTACAGCTTTGACTCTCTCACTGCCATAGTATCTTGTCTGTATCACCTGTGTACCACAGAACAGTGTGTGTCGTTTGTGTTCATCAGGGATGTATAGCTGTGACTCTGTACTTGAAGTACCATGGCTGTGTGGCACTGGAGTTTTAGTAACAGGTACACTTTCACCTAAACACCAATGGGAAAAAACAGAGTAATACCAATAAGTGAACACAATTTATGAAGTAAGCATTTGGTAGAATACCGCATACATACTGAAAATAATCCAGCCTTACCTAACAAACAAACACATATCGTACTCTGGCAGAGCAGTTGTAGTGTTCTAACAGACCCTTATACACCATTGCTCTGTCTGTGTAAAGACATCTTTAGTTTTTTTATCATTTTTTTCCCTCTTTTTAATATGGTCTGCATACAATGGAAATTATGCTACTGGGATGAGAGAAGTTCACTTCCTAATTCCATCCGGGTAGCATTGAGGCTACCACCCACTATCATGGTTATACTGCATGAATATTATGCCAGTATTCAGAGACTGTTCTGCAATTTTCCCTTTTTGATATATTTGTTGGAAATGATGTTGCCATGACTACATTGCATCACTCACCAGTCAGCATACTCTCGTTGACGATGCAGTTTCCGCTGATCAAGACAGCGTCACAAGTCATCATGCATCCCGTAGACGGAATCAGAATGACGTCACCAGGAACTAGGAATTCTGCATTCACTTCCTCAGTATCTGAAAATGAATGGTAATCAGTTTCAGTAGTGAGCACAATTGCCAACTTGAATACATTGGAATAAATTGCATCGAACTGTTACTCCTGGCAGTTTATGCAGTACTTACAGATTCTAAGGTTGGAAGGAACAGTTATGTTATAATCTGCAAGATATCACATAGCTAATAGACACTCCAAGGAGAGGTGGTGATCCAGATACAACTTGTACTGTTGCTTTCGGTGATTTACCATGAAAAGCCACATCAATATTTCTGCCCCTGTCACTGTGAGATTTTTCCTGTTGGGCCAACTAGGTCTCAAATTTGTTTGCAAAAATATATGATACTATGAGGTTATCCCTCGATATCACCTGTTGGTGGGGTCGTATTGCTGTGAGTGCGGTTGTGGGCCACATCACACGAGTCGAAGACGAGTGTGATGCGGCCCACAACCGCAAGAGCAGCAATACGACCCTACCAAGAGGTGATATCGAGGGATAACCTCTTTATCATATACCTATGCCCACGTTATTGAATGAATAAATCTCGTTTATTAAAATATGATATGTTTCACTGTAGTTTTTCTTGATGGACTACATTTGTTTGCGTCATCTTGCTAAGGCGGATTGATATACTAGCGTCTGACGTAATCTATCAGTTGGCTCATCGACAATTATTTTACGGTTGAGCCGAGAAATGCTTGAACTTTGTCATCAAACATGTAGGATATCTACCGAATCGGTACAGTACATGCAAGTGTTATGTTTGGTATTATTTTCCAGAACGCATTTACCATGAATACATGATATTTCTGAAAGTTGTGCTTTTGAATTTGCCGGTCCTCCGACATGTCCGATAGCACTTTTGCTTGTCGTCTGCGCGTCTGTGCTTATGCACGGACGGAACAGCTGGTCTGTCATCGATCTGTCAGTGCCCGTACAGTGTGATGCTCTGCTCTTTAATTTGTTCAGATTGGTAGCACTACTAGCAGGTTAATCTGATATCGACACATGTGTTTTATTTAGTTACCCCGCATTCCATATGCTTCAAAACCCTGCCACTTTTTGAGATCCGATATCGTAGTCAAAGTCAAAATCATAGACAGGCACCATGGTTTGTTTTGATTATGGTGCCACCATGTAGTCCGGTATGCAAATCAACAGGCCGTATCAGGCTTTGTTATGTAAATCAACAGGTCGTATCACTTTTTCATATGCAAATATTCCATTGAATGGAAGGAAGACGCGCTGATCATTCCTTTCATATGCAAATCAACAAGGCATATCACTTTATTGACATGCAAATCAACATGATAAATCATGTCACTGAACTCAGTACAGACACAATACAGGGCATAGGTATATGATAAATATATTTTGATAAAAACATTCTCTTTTGCAACTCTCTTTGCCTTCAGTCATGAATTGCTGTTTGTTACTTTCAAAAGCTATGATAATTCACCACATTTTGGCAAATTGTGTCAGTGTTTAGAGAATGAGCTATAATGTACAAAACACCTATGAAGAAGATGATGTCAGATTAACTGATTAACAGTTAACAGATAACACAGAACTGTTGGTGATGTCAGTTTAACACTTCAACACATGTACAATGCAGTAAGAACCTTTTTTGTAAAGAATCTCACAAGGAAAAGAATAGGATTACCATAAACTGTAGAAACAATGACCTTGCAACTATAGGGGGGTTTACACGTGTGAATTAAGTCCGGAACTGACACCGGAATAAATTTAAACCTGTATCAGTTGGACGTGTGAACAGACAACACTGAACTAACAAAGAACTAAATTAATTCGGTGTCGGAGGGCTGGTCCAGGTTCGGTGCTCCGTACTAAACAATGGCCTATTTACACGTGTGACCAGAACACCGAACTAAACGCCGAACTATATCCTGTCTTCGGTTCGGTCATTACCACAATGGACGGTGTTCAAGTAAGAAGCTCTCGCGATCGCGGCAACAATTGGTCACAGGAAGAGATCAGGCTACTAATTTCAATCTGGAGAGACGAAAACGTCATCCGTATGATGGATGGCATGTTGAGGGATCGGCAAGTGTATGAAGACGTCGCTGCCAAGGCCAGGGAGAAGGGACTCGAGAGGACAGCGGAACAATGCCATAAAAAAATCAAACGGTTGTGAGCTCAGTTCAAGTCCGTGTCCGACAACAACCGTCGTGGTGGCAGAGCTAGAAAAACGATGTCATTTTACGATGAGTTGTATGTAGTAAAGGGAAAGCAACTGGTAGTAAAGGGAAAGCAACTCCACACATCGTTCATATTTGGGTTGTTTGCGTTTTGTGTATCATGATATTGTGTATAATATAAGTGTATATCATGTTTGGCTGTTTTATGTAAAATGTTGCTTAGCCATGGCGAGACGTAATCTGCGTGTCTTGTGTTAATCCGCACTGGAGCGGAGAGACTACTGTGACACTACGATCCTTTGGCGCTACGTTTCGAAAACGGAGTTTTCTTCATCAGTCGCTTAAAATTTGTGATTGGTGAGACGTGTTGAATGGTTGATTGTATTTATTTGGTAATATGTTGTTCCATTTACGTTTGGTAGGGAAGGTAGAATGTCTACTGTTTGATCTTGTTGTGTTTGTGTAGGTTCGTGTGAACCTGAGTTTGAGCTATTGTAGTTTTTGTGAAGTCTGGCGCTTATAAGTGTGTCGCCTATATTTCTGTTCCTTCTATATGCGATTATTGGTTTGTTTTGGAACAGTTTTTTTAGTGTTTCGTCTTTTTCAAGTTCACTCCAGTTTTCTGTCAGGGCTTGCTTGATTTTTGTCGTTTCGATGTACGGGCTATACGTTGTTATGAAGACTACTGTATTGTTGGTGGCATATTTCTTTTGCTTGACCCGAACTGAAGTTTTACCTTGTGTATGACGTGTAAACGTGAGATCGCTTACATCGCTGATAAGGAATATTTACAGAGCGACTAATCAGATTCCCTCAGGTTTAAAAAAATACACGTGTAAACCCACCTTACGTGATCACACTAAGCTATATTAACATGCAAAACTAAAGACTAGCAGATTACAAGTAAAGCGAGGACAGTGGATATTTTACCTCCATTCTCTCTGCAAATCTGCACATTACTGCTGTGTGCAACCATATTCCGTAGAGTTATACTTTGCTATAAGAACAACAAATATTGCATGGGTTGAGAATCTAATGGGGAGAATGTGGATAAAATATTTAACAAATATTCACATTATCCTGCTCACCCCTACTTTTCTGTAAACAGTTCCACAATCACCACTGATCATAGCTTTGAGCCAAACATGGTAGTCACTGTAATTTTTCCCAAAAAAATTTTAGTACAACATTTCACCAATTTTTATGAATTTTTTCTGTATAATTTGATAATTTTGGACAAACTGACATGACTTTAAGATGGCTACAGTTTTTTATCAAAATTTTGGCGAAAGTCTGAAAAAAAATTGACTGGGTTATAATTTGTAAATGCAACAAAAATTGACTTTGGCGCTCAAGGGTTAACAGACACTTTTTTCCAGTTTTCACAAAACACAGTGGTCTCCAACCAAGGACGGGATTATAAAAAGAAAACATCTCATAATGTAGTCTCAGGTTGTACTAGATTTTTATACCCAACAAAATCTGGGCCCCTCATTGATTCATGAAAGATTGTATGTGATTTTAAGTTAAATTCTACTTTTGTGACAATCTTTTATGATATGTCAACTAGCACGGAAATACATTAAACCTGCAAAAATCTTACTCACCCTGCGGGTTTCATAGAGAGATATGGAAATTGAAATAGTGGATATGAAAATGATACAAGTAGCATAATAGTAATACACTTCTGCCATCCACAACACAACACTGAAGACTTGAAATATGTAGAATGGATTTAAAATCTGAAAAAAAACAAAACAAAACAGAAACAGTAATAGGCATTTTTATTACAAAATGTAGCCATGGCATTGACAACAGAGTCTAGCAAAGTCAAACTTTATGTTGCTTTTCTTTGACATTTCGGGGTATATAAATATGTGTCCTGTATTGCTAGCTTATGTTTTCTTTATACCTTACGTAAAAACCTTGCATGTCCACCTGCCCCAGTAAAGAGACCAGGCTGGTGACAATGTGTATACTGGTACTGTCGGTAAGTAAAGAAAGAACATGTCAATTTGAAATTTTCTGTGAAACTTTCTTTCAAATAGCATATTTCGGCATCTTTGTGGTTTTACCTCTTCAAAAAGTAGTCTGCCATAAGACTTCACCTCAATATCAATGGTGTTGCTTCCATACACAGCTAACCTGAAAGACATGGCAAAGAAGTTAGGTACAAAAATTGGCAAAAAATGGAGGACCTAAATGTACCATGCACTACATGTATATCACATAAGGTAGCACACACCTTGAAATTGAAAAACCTAAACTTTTGCCTGAGCTTTCCTAAGGTAACTTTAATTTAACATTTCCTTTCAAAATCAAGAATGAAACTTGGTGGTCCCATTGCAAAATTTGGTACCACAGAAACAAACTACCTAATATCTACTGGCACTTGAAATTCAAAATGGCCGCCATCCTCGATAACTCTATGGGGCAAGATGAAATTTCAATTTCAAAAGAATAAGCCAGGGAAAGTGTGATTCACTTGATGAGCTTCAAAATGAGCTCACACAAATGGTATTGTAAAAATTTTAGAATCACAATATTTGTCCCTGAGGCACAGTCTACCTTTAAAGCAATATGAAACCCAAATAGCTATGAACAATTCACTGCATAACAAACACAAGAGTACAATATACACAGTCAAAAATAGATCAAGAACTGAGATACAGACATTCCACTCACCTCTTACTCTGATCAGTGACACTAAAGCCATGGTAATTTTCATAGAAATCGGAGCATTTGATGCCAGAATCCAGGCCATACAGCTTAGAATAGGTACGTATGTGCTGATCCCACACGTACATCACCTTCTGATGGTAGAAGTATTTCATTCGTATCTGCAGAGAAAATGAGATATATATGTATAGATGTACATCATAGCCTATCAGCATCACAGATTCAGTACAGTATATGCTGTGTCTTGATTATTTAATGGGGTTAATGAATACTGTAGATTTTTGAATCCGGTATTTCTAACAATCCTTGCAAGAAATGCCAGAAATCCTTGTGAGTGTATTCATTGGTTACTGTACAGCACTTTGAATAACCTGACTGCTTTTTCAGCGTTTTCGGATTTTCATTGCAAGCAGTAATTTTTTTAAAATGAAATCTTCACCATTGTAAATATAGGGAAATCTTGTGAGTTGGGTAGATTTCAAGTGAAATTGTCCATTCATTATCATTTGGGTAATTGTATTTTTGCAAAGTTCTGTTTAAAAAGTCCATATATAAGGCTGTAATTGTTGACGTATTGCGCATTGTAATAGTCCATGAAATCAAGTTTCTTGTTGAAATACCTGGTGTTGACCCTGTCAAAAAAGCCTCTGTGTGTAACATTCCATGTAACTGTAGATGGATGAACTTCAGTCTGGACTTGAATTCCGTTGTGAAAAGAAACATTCAATATTCTGAATGATAAGTTGAATTGGAAATGCTTTTAGCGGCTTCTCAAATTAGCAAGTTGACAGACCTAGCTTAATTTGCTACAACAGAATGCTAGGTTTTATTGTAACCAATACTTACCTCTGAATCACTATTGACCAGCAATGCGGCCGTCACATCATCCTCTGAGGAGTTTACACTGGCAGCACGCCCTCTATCCCTCTCAGCGGAATGACTGGAATAATTATCGGTGTGCTGATAAGAAACCCTGTCACATGTTTTTCCCAAGCAAGCAGCATGCCGAACCAAAGTTTGCAAACAAAATAAAAATAAAGTATGCAGTAGACTAGATGAAATTACATTTAATGATATGCATAATTATGAAATGTGATGGTTAAGAATGTATGGTGCAATTCCATGATTTAAATTAATTTGTATTTGCATAAGAGGAGATGATTCGCTTAATTGTGTAGCAAGCAAAGGTTGTACGAAGAAGAAAATAATTTTGATAGTCGCTTAAAGAACACAATGCTGTACACTTTATTCTGAAATATCACACTGTTACACTGCTGATCAAAGCAGTACGGAAACCTACCGTACATAATTTGTACCAAATCACTTTTTGTACTCTGAGAAATCCCAAACCATTCTGTCACATACAACAAGCACACATTTCCATGTAAACTTCAATAACTTGACGAAAGGTGTACAGGTTTCCTTACATGTAAGTTTTGGCTTTGAATATTTTATAATGTTTACCAATAGGGGCTAAGTTTATTTGAATGAATTGAATTCAGAGTGTGTAAAGTAGATATTTGATTAATTTCAAGTAGGGTTCCCCCTTAATTGCCGGTGAACAGATCCAGAATCATCATTGATAGCAATGGGTTTGGACCAAACCATGATTGGAAAAGGGTTAAATATTGAAGTGTCCTGAATTTCCTGATGACAAAGTTTGCTCAGCTCTGGCAGTGGAATCGACTGCTGTCTAGTTAGTCACAAAATTATCAGCTGAAGAAAAGCATTGATAGTCACTATGCCAGTTTATGATTTTAAAATCTGCGGAATAATTGCAGCATACATGGTGTGAATTACTGCTGAAATACATGTTGGTGTTAGTGTAAGAGAAATGTTAAGTTTAAAATTACATTGATATTTGATAGCTTGCCTAATGACATGATAGGTATTGCTGAAGGAATAGATAGCCATTCAACTGCCGACTGCTAAAATAAACATGAAAACTAATGACGTCTGAAATATTTATGTCATTTAAGGATTGTTATACAAAAATCACTGGGGACAATGTACAGTGTTTTTTTTTTAAAAGTGTTTGATAGAAAACATGATAAACAATCAAATAAACACAATACACGCCTAGGAAGGTATGTAATGGTTACTGGTAATTGAGACTTTAGATTGTATGTATTTGAATCCAAATATAAAAACCAACTCTGTTACTAACCACAAACAACTCAAAGGTATACAGTCACCTATAATCTAAATATACCCATATACGGTCAAAGGGGCGTTCCTTGGTATTCAAAATGCCCATGTGAGGGCGCTGTTTTTAAAAAGCGGCCATCCGCTTAAAATATGTGATTGGTTAGATTTTCTCTTTCCACGGTAACTGTGGCAAAATTTGAACAGGTGACAGTATACCTTTAATGCCATTTTGTGATTTGACTCATGGACATCAAACCATATTGCAGCAATGATTGGAGAATCCATATCATTACACAAACATCACATCAAGTCATAAACGTAACACAGAAAACATAACACAAAGTTCGGTTACAAATTATAATAATGGTGACATTACCAACACATTGGCAGCTTACTCAATGTAGTACCGTGAGTACAAACTTCAAAACTGAAAGGTTTAAACTTGTGCTTGAACTTCCCACATGGAAACTTTAAACAACTCACTTTCATAAATCATCCCCATGAAAAACAATTCAGGGGTCACCATAGAATTAAGAACCATTTTACCTATATTTAATGACATTTACAATTCAAAATGACGGCTATCCTTATTTTAACTCTTTGATTAAATGTCTTACTTTTCACAAAAAGGCAACGTTGAAACTCAAGTTATTTGAAACTAGGAAAGTATTGTAAACATTTTGGGGTCCAAAAATACTTGAGTCACATTTTTACTACAACACCATGACATGAAGTGAGCATATTTAACATAACAAATAACATCATGACATTTTTGACAGAACGTACACAGTACGCAGTAGGCAGTACCGGTGCATAACATTACCCTGTACACCGGTACAGCATAGCATATCTCCCAGTACTTAACATACATGTACATTGTAGCGTGACATTACTCCATATACAGATACATTTAACATTCAACAAAGTAACCATCACTGAATATTGCAACACTAGACATACAAATCATGTAGACATACATGTAGCAACGATTGATACAACTTCAAATTGCATGTACATGTACACTACAACACAGCTTGTAGCATGCCAGCAGCAAAGAGCATCACAAAACACAATGCTACATACAGCAAGCGTAGCAATCTGTACAGTGAAAACACAACATCAACAAAACACTATTTATCTCACTAAAACACGATCCAAAAATGCAAGTTTGGTAATGTACCTTACTACACACGTGTACCAAATTCAGGTAGGAAGAAAAACACAAAGACATCTCATGATAAGAAATTTCAACATACCCATTCTTAATGCTGACTAGCCCAGTCTCTTCTACTAATTTGGTGTAAATATACTCTGCATGTACCTGCCCATGTACATTCTGTGAAATTAATCAATGAAGAAATATGGTTTGTGAATAAGACATGAACTATCTATTAAAATTAAAAGTATGGCTGAACACATTAAACACAACTGAATATAAGATTAGCTGTGGTAATTATACCGTAATCAAGATAAAACATGACGCAAGCATTTATCCTCCATATATCATAGTAAGAAAATGCATTTTATTTGATGGTATTCTTTACTGCAAATCTGAAATGGGAAGTCACAGACGCTGTTCAGCTTGCTAGCACATATAAAATATTGGTTGGCAGAGTCATGGCCAAAGCCAGCAGGTAACCTGATTGTGGAATTTTTACTTTCAAACCTGGCTTGCTATTATCTGGCACAAGTGTGATAGAGCTCCTAAGTCATTGACTCAATTTATATTTCAGCGCAGTTTTGTATTTGGAATAACACCACAGTTCCATACCATAACACTACAGACCCATCACACCAAAATACATGTATCTCCCACTATAAAAACAAAGATCACTAAGATGTGTCCCATAAAAAATAGCACATTTATACCGTAAACTGGGTGACATACCTCAACAAGTTTGTAGTACCATAATAAATTAGTACCAGCACCTTTTTACAGGGATAGCAAAATTAGATTCAGGCTGACTCTCTCAGTACACTATGAATTCTAATTTTGGGACAGTGAATAATTTAATGGTCTATTTTCTTACCTACCGGTATACAGTACCACTGTATTATGGCAATTGAAGGTGAATATCAAGGAGTATCAAATAGTGTTTATGTGAAAATAATAATCTTTATGTCCATAAAATTATGGAAATTTATCTTTCAAATTCTGTGTAACTTAATTTTATCTTTACTCCTTTGTTTTTAAGCATCATAAAATCTGTTGTTGGTACATGTATGATGTGTGAAATAATTTTCATTTGTGGTGTTATCAATATATCATAATTACTAATGCTGTATGAAACCCTTTTTTTGGAAATCCTGGCTAATCCTTTTTCTACCCCCTCCCCTTCAAAACTTACCTTTAGAAGCACTGCTTCTGCATATTTGAGAGGGCATTTTGAAAACCTGAACTGTAAACCCCACTCTGGTTTCCAGTGGAAAATTAACGGCAGCAGACCCAGTGAACACAACGCCAAGATATAAAATATTGCTTCCTTGAATTTGTTGGATCTATAGCCAGTACAGATCTGATAAAAAAAGAACATTAAATGAGAAAATAATTGAACATGATGAATTGGTGCAATATTAATGGAGTCATACACATGTGCACGGTGCTACATGTATACGCTGTACCCTGTGTATGGCATTGGTGTACAGCTATGCTGGTAGGTCTCAGTGATCATTTCAATGTTCATACAGTGAAAAGCTGGTACCGGTACATTTGGAAATACACCTACATGTACCATACACAGCACAGTCTTTTGAAGTTTCCCCATGTTACTAATCAATGCAAATTAATTGATACTGATACTAGTGATAGCAAATGGCAGATGGTCTTGTCAAAGTTGTTGCAATTCTCTAAATGTACAGACAGAGAAAGTAGTCCATACTATGGAAGATATATTGCAAATTATTATGTCCAAATTATCAAGGTGTTTTCTATAAGCTTGTCCAGGGCCTGGGGAACTTGTCTCTATTAGACAAGTGTGAAAATCATATTGGTATCAGTATTGACAAGTTCATCCATATATATCAACTTTTTATGGATTTTAACAAGGATTTTAATTCCCAACTTTTCCACAAAACCTTCATGAAATGTCTGCATTCTGTCATGGCAAGATGTTGGGATGATTCTGGAAGAACAGTGTGTGACACTAATAATACCTGTAGGTATGTCTCTAAAATTACTCCCTCATTAAAATATTGTGGAAATTTGCATTTCACTGATGACATGAATTTATCCAAAACAAAGCAACGTTTCAGTTCTTTATCCTAAAGAATGTAACAGCCACATGTATGCTTAACAAAGGACCTAGTATGTACATGAAGATGTTGGTATACATGTTTAATTACCTACTGTAAGTGTAAAGAAGGTGACCAACACCTCGTGAGTTTTTTAAGGATTTTGATACTTTTCTCCATAATCCTTTGACTCAAAGTTCATGAGAAACAGGATTGATTAAAAAATATTTAAATTTTGAAGCTTGACAAAAATGCAGCATATGTACCGGTACAGCTGTATCCAAACCAATAGACTATTTATAGCAAGATGATATTCAGTAGGATTTACATGTAATTCAAATCAGAACAACACGTGTCCCTTTTCTGCAGATTGCATTTAAATTCACTAATCTCTGTTCTAAGTTTATCACTTCAAAATCATTTTATAATAGTAGCTTTCACGTAAATATGCAGGCACTGATCAGTTTGTGGGTGTACATGCACTAGCAATACAGATTTGAATCTCAAACTACTGTAAATTGAAAAAAAAAAAAAGCACGCATAGGTATTATTGACTCATGTAGACTCATTTGACATCACAATGTACAGTAAACAGGGTGCTCTTGAAGTCTATTAATGACATTTCTGACATCTAGGAGTTTTATTAGGAATTTTTGGATGTTGATTTAATGTATCAGAGCTGTGTAAAATTTCTTTGCATCGATAAGAATTTGGTTCGGTCACGTCAGTAGAGTATAAGGCAAGCTGCTAGTAGACATGCATACATGTACATGTACATGTACCAATATAATAAGAATCAATGAATATTATTGCTAATTACATAGCTTTGTCATATACATGTACATTATTGTTTGAATATTGGCATTCAACTTCATACACTATACAACTAATTCAGATACTGGACAATTTACTATATGTCTGTAATTTTGAGAAAAATCTCTCTCAAGTATATTCCAGAGATTTAAAAATTGCAGGCAAATTGACAAAAGTTAAATCTACACCTCTGGTAATGGTATCTTTTGTGACAGATCAAATCTTCAAAAATGTAACTGTGGGCTCTGCTACAGTATTAAATGTACCAGGCTGTTACAAGAAGTCACAGCTGACACACTGCATTGAAATCAGATAGCAATGGGTGGATCGTTTCCGGTGTGACACAATAATACATGTAGGCCTTGCCTTGTCTACTCATACTGGATAGCTCAATTCGATCAATAACCTGTCAAATTTAGCAGCTTTTCACAGTCATTGGTAAAAATTGCAGTGGAGTGATATGAATAGCAGTTGTCATTCAAGGTTGATGTACCACAGATGCCGGGCACAACGGTGTCTGTACAATTTTCAGAACTGAAACATGCTGAACAGATAGAATAAGAGCAATTACTCACACGAGTGCAAAATCAAAATGTTTTCCACTGAAAGATGAATTCAATGCCAGAGTATTGAAATCATTTTGTGATTAACAATCCTATGCACAGCGTCAGTATTGAAATCAATCAAATACACAACATGGCATCATACTATAGTACATGTACATGTGAGTACATGTCACTAACAGCAAGCATTATAACAAATACAATGTGTATGTAGTAAAAATATCTCCTCATTGAATTCACATTGTATGTCGGATTGATTGTTTTATCAAGAAACAATTAAGAAGGGTAATTAAAAGTGTGAGAAAACATTATTTTTCCTGAATGTATCTATAAATCATATACCATACATACATGTATATATGCTTAGAACTTGTGAAGGGGCAGCCTGTAACACATACCTCCTGATGACAGTGATTAATTCATATGCAAATATTTCCATAACAATGGCTTAAACAGGATAGTTATGTTAATCACTAATGATTATCATGCTAATTTCACTAGTACATGTACTAATATGCAATTTAGACTTTATGAAGACATCATAGACAATCTGAAAATTGGAAATAACTAACGGTAGATTTAATTTAAGTGCATGTCAAAGTCCTAAAGTTTCTGGACTTAAATATTTCATGACATCCAACAACTTCACAGCTGACTGGCTCAGATCATAGACAATTGAGGAGGGTCTTAAATGTCTATGCTCTGATCGGTGACATCAGCAGAGCATATCAGTGAATGTTATAATCACTGACAAACTCTGATCTGTGACATCTGAAGAGGTTAATGACATCAGTTAATGTTACTGGTACAATCATTGTCTCTTTACATGATACAGTGAAGTGAAGAAGTCTATTTCCTGTCACTCTATATTCAATACCAGAGATGAAAGAATCTAACTGCATATGAACATTGTTAACCCTGACCCTGCCAGACAGTATAACTTCCCCATCAGCCAAGTCAGTAAAAAGTGGTATTGAGCCAAAACTAGTATTTTCACCCACTTGGCTTGGTTTGCTATAGAAACTTTAGTCTGTAAAAAATCATGTTTACAGTTTACAATATTTTGTTAAAATGCATCACACCAGACATGTTGTGCTTCACTGGCTGTAGCAAAGTTGAGCTGATTCTGACACATGAACTTGACAGGATAAGGGTTAACTTGACAGGTTTCTTGTCAATTTTATGTCTGAACAAATAGATTACAGAAACACTTTCAGGCCTGATTTTCTGTGTAACTTACAAGACCTATCCCTACAAACATGTACACTGTATATGGGTTTAGGCCTGAAGGGGTTTAACTCATAAAAACTGAACAATGCTTTCAAAGGAGTTCAAATGACTAAAACCACCTAATTAGTCAATATCTACAAACACTATGGTGAGAACCATGGATTGAGGAGTGCCCCTTTAAGTTCATAAATATCAGAAAGCAGATCAGATACAAGTTTCTACCCATGGGGACAGAAGGAAATTACGAAACCCTACATGTACCTCCATTTCTTTCATAGTGGTTCTAACTTGAAAAGGAAAACTACAGGACTGTTCCACTGTTTGGGGTGGGGTTGTGAGGGATGGGGGTAAAAGTTGTATGTACAGTACATCTTTTTTGTAGATCTTTGCATATTTAGGGTACAGTGTGTGTGTATGGGTGGGGGGTTGGGGTGGGTAGCACTGAGAAAAAAAATCAGAGGTTGTTGACTTCATAATTGTATGTGTACACATGTGATAAAATAAATGCCAAAATATAATTGCGTCCCTTCCAGACAGTTGATCCCATTTTTTATACAAGGTTACATATACATAATGATGTATTGTTTGATTTCTGATTGAACCTCAATGCAGAGAAAAAGGTTTGGACTGTTAAATCTATGATACACAACACTAAATCAACAAAGATTTGCATTATTTTTCAATCTTAACACACAAATTATCACCATACATCAGATGAAACTCTGCCATACATCACCTACAGTATAATGAAAATAAAATTGCAAAATCAGAAACATTTTTTCCAAATGTGAAAAAATTTGCAAAAGTACACATACATGTACAATGTACATGTGTATTGAGATAAATTCCCTGCCAAGCCTCTGTGTAATATTACAAAGCTCCAAGCCTTCAACTTTTCTCATCAATCAAGAAACTATTTGCATCAATTACGATCAGCGTGCCATATGTCACCAAACAAGGACAAACCAATTTCACTCTTTTTAAATATTCAACCGGGATTTTTTTTCCATTCTCCTCATAAATTATACACTACGTAACTGTTATTGTTTGTATTAAAAGGAATTTTGCTAATGTATGGGCATTTTATGGCAAACTAAAGGTGGAATTAAATTAAGCTGTGGTGATTGTTTTATAGCACTTTCTGATTTTGTTATTTTTTGACTCAATAAATTTGAGTTAATATTGGAAAATGCAAATATAAGATTAAGATTTGATAGACACATGTTGCCATTATGGGTGCCATAAAAATCCTATGAGAAAACAAGCACAAATACCAGTATGAAAATGGATATACTTTCAGTGTCCACTCTTTTAATAAATATGTTAACTACATGATGATGATATTAATCCTTTTCCTGCCAGACAGTATCATTTCCCTATTGGCCCGGTCGGTAAAAAGTTGTATTGCACCAAACCACATGTATTTTCAGCCAATTAGCTTGCTCTATTATAGCAGCTTTAGTCAATAAAAACCATGTGTACAGTACATGTACATGTATCTCTGTTTTCGTTGGAGTTCAAATTTTTTAGTTTTTGTTACAATGCACCATATGAGACAGTGCATTTTGCATCACTAATTTTAACAAACTTGACCTGATGGTGAAATGTGAACTTGGCAGGAAATGTGTTACAAAATCACATTCAACATTTTAACATGTTACATTGTATCTTTTTCCAGAATAAAACAGATTACTGCTGATTACGGTAACGTAGGTGTTTAACCCAAAAAAATTAAAAATTTCAAACTTTTGTTCATACATAACTACATGTACAGTACTTTACAAAGAGGAACACACACAAAGTACCAACAATGTACTGTATTGAGTTGTGATCACACTAGTAGGCACACATGTTCAAAAGTAGATGAGTAAATCTGAAAAAATATAACAAACTTGTAAAATTCAATTTCGAACGAGTGAGAACAGATTGTAACTTGCCTGGACTATAATACTGATGTGTTTTTCTGTGCTCATACACCACAACACATTTTAGCAGGAAGATAATTTATATTAAAAAAAAATTGATTTAGAAATGTGCAGTGGTTTTGTTCTTCAAAGAAAGTCAGCATAGGCAGCACTCACCATTGCCTTGACTGCTGTGAAATGATCAAACCATACAAGCCACACATCCACTGTCTATCCAATAGAGGGGATAATATCAAAATGATTCTATACTACGATGGTACATACATGTACATGTATCAAGGCCAGCATTTTACATTATCCCTGATTACGCTGTAACTGCCCCGAGGCCATCTGACGGTGATTTCAATAATTTGTTTTTCATATGTTCCTTTGTTTTGGAGCAATTCACTTTTACAATGCATAACTTAGCAACTAGAGTACAATATTTTGACTTGTCTCTATGTGACCATATTGTCATGAGGAGGGTATCTTTGTAACTATATTCAAATGGAATTCTCAGAATACAGCAGCTACCCTGGTGAGCTACATTTCTTTACAGATTTAGATACATGTCTAACACTCAGCACAGATTGCAGAAGAACTGTACATGACTACTTTAACTTTAGTTGTATTGTAATCTGATCAGAATGGATACAAGAACCATCAAACACTTATGCCTAGCTTGCAAATTTTTCATGGGCAAAATTTCTCACATGTACCGTATGGTGCATGTACATGTACATGTGGGGGCTGTGCATCATTCAACCATCCACATCATGTACAGTACATGCATACTGGTAGATGTAACACTGACTAGTATTGCATTGCTTATACATAACTGCAGTGTTTACCACTTGAAGCTGACTTGTGGTTTGATTATTGGTGTGATGGTGGATTTTTGTCAGGGGAAATTATTATGTTCTATGGGAGAGCATGGGTGAACTACTGGATACATACCAGACTTGTATGTCATGTGTAGTGTAATAGACTTGTCTATCATGTGCAGTCTGCGTACATCAAACATTGGTTGTGACTCATCACTACCAATTTTAGTGCATTGAGAGAGATACACAAACATGCATCGTTGAAGTGTGAATACTGGTCTATGGATCGTCAGTTACCCCTGAGTGATGGGGCTAGATTTGGACTCAGAAAATGATCCATATATGTAAGGCTACAGAGCTGTATGTGTATAGGCACTGATCAGGCAACTCAAGCCAAATGATTCCATGGCAACCAACTGCAGTTTCAATAACACT
>LD344592.1:78241-97741 GCA_001465055.1 Ptychodera flava
CGAGAAAAAAACAAAGCACCAAAAAAAACCCCCAAAACAAACAAATCCAAAAACTCTGTGCTGAAATCCAAGATTTGATCCGACAACAGATGAGATACTTTTTTAGTTCAGAATTCAATTTTTCTCATTCCGATTTGCCAGTCATATGGACACTTTTTGTAAAGCGGCAAGACTAAGTTGTTTTAATTAACAATCTTTGATCCGATGATTTTTGTCTTTTTTGATCTCTCCTAAAAGTCTAATAATCAACTTTAAGGAGTAGGCAGATTCATACAAACCTTTTTTTATTATTGCTATGATGTTTAGTTTTCAATATAAATGCTCTCACACAAAATAAAAATTAATTTATATTTCTTTTACGATCAATATATCCAATACGAACGGAGCATGACAGAGGTGGTGTGTGCATCACAAGATTACCATCAAAACGATTGGAACTAATTTGGGATAATTGGATTTGCATATTTTCAAATTTCTCAAGAGTGTTAGTTGCCGTATAGCTGAATGTTGCAATATTGCAAATTACTCATAAAACAAGTGTGTAACGTAAAAAAGAAAGCAGATGAGATTACATTTGTAGATGAAATCGAAATTACTTCACCATCCAATTATCCGAAATTAGTTCCAATCGTGTTAATCGTTTATTTGTGTGTTCAATAGAATTATTCGTTTAATGTGTCCACTCGAAGTTTAATTCCAGACACAACCTGTAAAAATTCTCCACAACTTTAACTTATCGAGGATGAACATCGTATAGCTCGTTGGTGTACACAATATGTCATCAACATGTATTTGTTTCGAACATATTTCCCTTTCTGGTAGAAGTCACAGCAGGTGTGTGTAAAAACGTTGACCTACTTTTCTTTCTCTTTCAGTGTTCCATGAGATGTATGCCGAGAATGGACCTTATTTCTAATGTGCAACCCTGGTTGTTTTTCCTCGATGGAAGACTTTTCAACCGCATTTCACATACCGATTATATAGAGTGAGTCTAAAGTTCTGCTCTGTACTCAATTATCTGCCAATTATTATTATTATCATCTCAATTATTATTGAAGAATATGCGATTTCTGTAAAGACGCAGTTGAAGATGAGATACATTTTCTTTTTGATATCCTAAATTTCGAGGTTTTTGTTTTCAAAAGCAAGGGACTACTAGACTAGAACCCAATGAAAATGTTTGACCCCATTCTGTCGATCCCGTGAGGCCTTGCTTCCCGGAACTACTAAAAAACTGAACCAGTTGAGTAACAACAAGCTGCGTAGATCATTTGAAATATCCTGAACAAAATGGCATCAAGTGGATCTCAACTACCCCAACAAATCGACGTGAATTTCCTACTTTGCGGGATCTGTTGTGAACGATATAAGAATCCCAAAATTCTGCCGTGTCTGCACAGCTTCTGTGAGCCTTGTCTGGGTAAGTTGGCAGATGAGAAGGGCACCATTACCTGTCCAGTATGCCGTAGAGTTCATGAACTCACCGACGATGGCGTGGCAGGAATCCAGGTCAACATCTTCCTGAATGATTTAATCGCACTATTTGAAGAACAGAAGAGCGTAAACACTTCAAAGAAATGTGACGGGTGTGAACAAGGCGACGTGACAAAGCACTGTACCGTCTGTTCGTTTGATTTCTGCAGTATCTGTGCCAAAACACACGGTAAGCTTCCCACAACGAAATCTCATCGCCTTCTCTGCTTTGATGAATATATGGCGGCAAAGTCAGCTGACCCATCCTCGGTTCAGCCTCCTGTCTATTGTAACACACATCTAGAGTACCCAGTCGAATTCTATTGTGATACCTGCAACATGGCAATCTGTCTGAAGTGTACTGCATTAGATCATCCTCTGACAAAACACCAGTACAGATGTGTCAAAGACGCGGCAAAGGAATTCACCAAAAACTTAAACGTAGTCATTGACAAAGTGAAAGTGAAAGAAACTGAAGCCAACAACAGCAAACACAAAGTGCAGCAAATATTTGAATCTCTACAAAAGTGTTTCCAAAGAGAAGAGGAAAGCTTGAGAAAACACATCCGTCAAACCATTGATGAAATAACGCGTCTGATACAAGAAAACGGCAACAAACTACTGATAGAGTTGAAAGGTGAATACGAAAAACGAAAAGTTAACTTGACTGCACAATCGAAAGAACTAGACATCGCTGAGAATGACCTGACAAGTACTCGTGAATATGTTGAGAAACTTGTGCATTATGGGAACGCTTCACAGCTAATGTCTGCAAAGAGGAGAGTTGATCATCAAACAGAAGAATTGCTGAAAGTACAGACACAGGTAGAGCCAGTAGAAGACGACTACATGGAGTTTCAACAATGTGATGACTTCTGTAGGGGTAGGAGTCTTGGCACAATTAAATTCATTCCGACGGTGTACAAAGTGGACTCAGTCACTCCAACAATTCGAGTTGGCGAAGACATCGCATGCACCATTCGAAGCGCGAATGAATCAAGCCCAAACAAGGAAGAGGTATCACATCGTGTCAAAGTTGAAGCTGTGATGAAGACACCTGACGGTAACACAGAGAAAGTGGAAGTCAAGGACAATGAGAATGGAACGATGACTTTGAAAACACGTGTAGGGGTAGAGGGGGAACATGAATTGTCAGTGACAGTATGTAAGAAACCAGTAGAAGGATCACCGGTTAACATTAAGGTTATCGCTAAGAAAGGGTTGATGTGTAAGTTTGGGAAGAAAGGTTCAGGGATCGGTCAGTTTAATAACATATATGGTATAACAATGATGAGAAACGGTGACGTGTTGGTTGCTGAGAACAGAAATCAAAGATTACAAAGTTTTACTGTACATGGAAGACATCGGAAGATGTTCAAGTTTGCAAATGTCAGTAATTTCTCTCCCTATGGTGCAGCTGTGTCAGTGAATGGTAATGTCTTTACTACAGATAGTGGAAATGGTCAGGTAATTGTCTGTGATGAGAATGGTGAACTAATCAGGTGTTTTGGAAAGGGTAGGATTCACCTTCCTATTGGTATCGCTATCAATACTGTCAATGGAAGGGTTCATACTGTAGACCACAGTGCTAACTTAATTCACATTTTTGATCAAGACGGCAATTATATCAAATCATTCGGTAATAATGGAAGTCAGAAGGGTCGGTTTAGGAATCCCTACTTTGTCTGTATTGACACCATTGGCAATGCCTATGTATCAGATAGTGCTAACCATAGAATCCAAGTGTTCAATGGTGATGGTCACTTCCTCTATACATTTGGCTCCCGTGGAAGTGGTGATGGTCAGATGAACTCTCCCCATGGATTAGCTGTGGACAAGCACGGCTATGTGTATGTCGCAGATTACGACAATAACAGAATTGTGAAATACGAATCGAATGGTAAATTTGTTTGCCGTATCGATGATGTGAGAGACGGTCTTAACCGTCCTATCGGTGTCTGTGTCACTGACGATGACAGAGTTATAGTGACTGATAGCGGTAACAGTTGCATTAAAGTTTTCACGCAATAATTCTGCTGGTAAGAAGTTACATGGTTTGTTATTACACGTTTTCTTGATGAGTGTAAACGGTTCTCATATTTCATAAAATATTTCAAAGTTTGATAGAGAATACAACAGAGTAAAACTGCGCGACATCCATCAAACGGCAAGCAAAGTAGCAAAATACAAAGTGATTTGTGCAACGATTAATACAGTACCACAGGTAGATTACTTTTAAATTTCAATAACAATACAAGATGTGAGGTATATGAATATTCGACATTGATAACGAATCATTTGCATAAATTTTCAATTCCAAAACAACACTCATTAATATTGTTTGCATAGATGAATTCTAATATACCTTTCACTGATAGAGTTTAAAGTTTGTTGAGTGACACCTGATTTTGTCAATACAATGAAATTTATGTTTCATGGCAGTGTTTTTCTGAAATTTACATGTAGATCGGATCAAAGAGCCAGTATCTGTAATTTTTAATGTTATTATTTTGAATACTGTCGTTTTCAATGTAAACCACAGTGTCTTGTTCTACTCACAAAAGCACGTTACGATACACAGTGTTGAACTCGTCAATGTGGCCGGCACATGTGTCGACTGCCTTGCTATTATTATTTTTTACAACTTCCGATCTGGTCCAGACCTAGATTGAAATGTAAACAATAACATGCGTTTTACACATATGAACACTGTGTTGACTCGCTAAAGTAATTCGAAACAAGAGCGTGTAGTTGTTATACAAACTTGAAAATAAAAGTAGCGAAACCTCTTCAAAAGTTACAGCTAGGGCCCTTCCCTTTTAATGATAAATTTAACCAGGTGTTACTGGATGAGAATCACTTTCATAAACCCTACTGTGTTGTAAACAGTCGCTCAGAGTTTCCTCAGCTTGTATTTCAGAGGATTTTTCAAACTGCATCACATAATTCACACTTTTACAAAGTGCCTTTTTATTATCATCGTAGCTAAGATTTTACAGGTTTCTTGCTGTGATATATTACACTGTAATTGTGTTGGCTGCTCTTTTGTCTCGATGCATTGAACTGTAAATTCGCTTTTACGTGTGTTCGGTATTGTTAATGTCGTATCTTAATCTTAAGACGGCAAAAAGGTTCCAAGGCTTGCCGTTCACTCCGTTTAAAGAAAATGGTATTATTTTGCATTGAACAGGGGAATAGGGGACGAATGCACGGTTGAACTTGAACTTGGTAATTAGGGGTAGTACACGAAGTTTTGGGCGTATTCGAGTGAGTTGTCCGTACTTTGACGAGTTTTGCAGCAACGAGGCTAAGTGTGGACACATCACGGGATTAGAACGCGGTATCGAACAAACTTCGTGTAATGATCTCTTTATCACACATGCATACTCTAGTTATAGCTGTTTTCATAAGGGCTGCGTTCTGAAATTAGCTACGAAATCGACAGAAATTGACCCTGCTTGCTCCTCGCTGCGACTCATAAAAAGTTGGTTGCTAAGGAGTGATGGTAACCGTATCACTTGTTGATATTATTCGGGTGCAACGGTTGGGCCATTCCAATACAAAGAAGCGGTTATTGTACACTTTTAGAGCGAACAATTTACTTATTAAGGTGTCGACACAGGTTTTTACAATTTGAATAACGTTTACCTGAAAGTATGGCCGTAGATGTTTTACGTAGGCTTTGTGTTAAACGAGTGTTTTTTCGTGTAAATTTGGTTTTCACTAAGTGAAACTGTTAAAAATGACACTGTTGAAAATGACATCTTAGATCAGAGCACTACGGAGAAACTTGTTCACGCTTTCATCACGTCTCGTTTAGATTATTGTAACAGTTTGCTTTTTGGCCTGCCTGCTTATGAAATCCAAAAACTTCAAACAATTCAGCTCGTTTAGTTACTGGAACAAGAAAAACCGATCATATCACACCTTGTCTTTATAGATTACATTGGCTTCCAGTTAAGCAAAGGATAGAGTTCAAAATTCTTACCATCACTTTTAAGATTCTCAATGGTCACGCTCCGAAGTATTTAGGTGAATTGCTCACAGTCCGTGACACTCAGCACACACTTCGCTCTCATTCAAGTGTTGTAAATTTATATCAGTGTATTACGGTGATAGGGCTTTCTCAATTTGTACACCTCGCTTAAGGAATTCTCTGCCATTACATATTCGAGCTGTTCAATCATTGGATGTTTTTAAAAGTAAACTCAAAACTCACCTTTTTACGTCTTTTTATTCGTAATTTTGTAGTTTTTATGATGAGTTTTTATAACATGTTGCTAATTTTAACTTTGCTTTTTTACTGTTAGTTTAAAACAATTTTATGTTTCATCCCTCTCTTTGTTGATTTTAAGTGTAAAGCGCATTGAGATTATTTTTAATGTAATGCGCTATATAAGAAATAAAGATTAAGATTAAAATTATAGGACATCCCCAAGCGGGAGAACACGAGAGGGGGTGTCCCCCTCTGGCATCGATTTTTTTAATTGAGCGTAAACTTGGAAAGGCATGCAATTGCATAATAAATTTTAAAATAAGTAAGAATACAAATTATATTTCCTATCTTGTGGAACGACAATTTTATTACATTTTCCTCAAACTTCACTTCATATTTATTGCATTTTTATTTTTTATTTTTTTTTAAACATTTTCTCTTCATTTTTGAGTGGATCAGTCTTTCTTCAAAACTTCATTTCATTGGTTGAATCTGGCACTATACTGCAAAATAAAAATAAAAAGGAACATTATGGTTCATTGTACATTCGGCATTTATCAAATAGGATCACCATTGGTCTATGAACGTGGTTTGACTATATTTGTGTCTAGGATTTGGTTATAAAGTGTAAGGGAACAATTGGCGAAGGGAGGCATCACATTATTTCGACTCTACAAGCAATTAAGATGCAGGGCATGTATTCTTGCAGTTATCAGAAACAGGGAACTCAAACAATGGTGTTTTGTTGGAAAGTTTGAAAGTTATTCGACCTATTGTCGACCTGCATTTAATAGTGAAATAACCCACATCTCCATGCACAATGATGTTGTTCCTTGAAAAGAACAACAAGGAGTTCCGTTGAAATCAACACGTAAATAACTCAATCTTGTCACTTGACTTATTATTCACTGGTGTGTGGTGATATATTTTTCCATTAAGTATGGCCGGTTAGTTGTTTTGAAAACTCCTTCCGGTAAAAATACCCGCCCTTCTACTCTTCTTGCCATAAACAATAAACTTGCCCAAGACTACAAATCCAAAGTCACTGATTCTGAAGTTCACTCTGTCGCCTTTCGATGTGAAGATGTTCTATTGACAAATCTGTAGCTTTTTCATCAATTACAATACCACTGTGTCCATGGTCTTAGTATCAATAAGACCGTTAAGAAGTCTCAGGTCAGCAACAAGCCTTACGAGATCCCATGTCTGTGGATCAGCCAGCTTCTGGCTATCAACAGCATCCTGTGAAATAGAATTAAAAACAACAACAACAACAATGACAACAATAACAATGAAAATAATAACAATAGAAAAACAAAAAAAGCAAGAAAGTGCTGTTTGAAGTAATAATTCGCGTAGATTTAAAATACCTTTCTGGAACACATTATTGTAACATCGGATTTAACCTGTTCAACAGCGTCCCCACAAAAATCTTGCCAAATATCTTATCTTATTGCTGTCATCGAATATAAAATATTGTCTCACATATTCATGTAGTTTGTCTTGAAAAAACTATCCCGACACAGTTGATCGCCCTTGGATATTTACGAACCAACTCCTACCCCAACCTAGTACTCACAACCCTAGCACCAACGCATTGTTGTTGTTTAGTTTGAGGTATGATACATATGATAACGACGCCAGGGAGAACAAGTCCTTCAACGCTGAGTCTGTGTGTCTCACTATCGTCGTCTCCTTTTTCCTGTGAAACCTGAAAATCATTGAAAATTTTCAATGTTCAACTCTCAGACGCAAACTCCCATAGTTTAATACCCTTGTTATGTTTCCTTGGCATGGGAAATGGAGGTGAGATGGTTTCCTTAGATGGCTAGTCGTGTAAAGTATTTTCCAAACGTTTTTTGTTTCGAGATTATGTCAAAATTGATGTTTATTCTGAGACATTCCTGTTAATGTGGACAAATCAATATACAGTAACTTTTTGAAATGGTATAGATACCGACGCATCGACCCCCAAGCGAAGGCAAGTAGAAGGGGTGCAGGCATATCACGGATATTTTTTGACAAATATTATCGCATTTTCAGCATCATGGTGTTGGGAATGCTGTGTCCCGTGTCCACAACCTATCGCGCTGTTCTGGTCGTTCGTTCGCAATAGTTTACCCAATAGTTTACATTTTATTTTACCAACATTTTTACCAACATGTTTTAGGGGCATAATGTTTTGAAAATGCTTAACATCGGGATCAGTGTTTTTGATTGTAAAATACTGGCTCACGAAAATATATCTACACGGACCACCATATTAAGTACCCGTCCTTACCTAGACTCTCCACAGTCGCTGTGCCTTGTTTTGTGCGCGCCCACGATGGGCCTGCATTCGAAGGCTACGCTGTGCTCGCAGTGAGCATGCGCTGCCAGACACAGCGACTGTCGGTTTTTGCAAGCATATGAATATTCATAAGGGTAGTGTCGTCAAAAGAAACACCTATCTAACTGGGCGGAGAAAATTTTTACTAGTAGCTGGTAGACTTATATACGCAGTATGTTTTTATTTTTCGTTTTTAATTTTATTTGGCCATGGTGCACTTGTCATTTTTCTTTGATTAACGGATGCGTGGAGTTCTATAAAGTACCCGGATCAGGCAGAAATCCGACCGGTCGCTTGCAAGAACGTCCAGACCCTGGGATTCGCGTCGCGTCTCTGAAGGGCGCGTGCGCGTTCCAACAAGGAAGAACGCGAATCGCAGGGTCTCTGCCAGACTAGTCCTTACCTGATGGAAGGCTTTTGGGCAGACTTTATTGACAGCCAAGTCCATGATACAACTCCAACGGGAGAAGGGGGCATTTTATTGAAGATAATATTGACAGATAGCTGTTTTTAATTATAATTTTTATTTTGTTGCTGCTTATTATTTTATGTCATGATTTCTTTCCCTACTTTTTAGCGTTTTAATTAGTTTTTCTGATCTGCACAGCTCTTTTATGAATTTTGTAGGACCCCATGGAAGATTACGGCCAAATTGGGAAACTTTCACTCAATTGGTGTCTGTAAATGTGTTATCCTTTAAATTGAATAAATAAATAAATAAATAAATAAATAAATAAATAAATAAATAAATAAATAAATAAATTAAATAAATTAAATAAATAAATAAATAAATAAAATAAATAAATAAATGAATGAATGAATGAATAGATAAATTAAATAAATAAATAAATAAATCATTCAATCAATCAATAAAAATTGCATAAAATGCATCATACCAGCCACGAATTGCATTCGTTGCAGCATTCATGGCCCTCCCGCAGGCCACTACCCCACCTAAGAAAGAGATCGTCAATAACTTGAATGAATGTTAGTAGTATGACATTGTAACTATTTATTTTCTCGCATGGCAGAAACTTCTGGTATTTACCTGAACACAATTTTTTATTGTAAAAATTTATATTCACTAGACCTGATTGCCTTGATTGGATATGACTCCAAAATTTATGCAATTACTTTTTCTCGTCCACTAAAATTTCTATTCATTATCAGATGGCGGTTGAACCTATGGGCTAGGTCCAAATAAAACGTCACACGCTGTTTCAGAATGTTTTGTATATTTGTAATTTATGAGAAAGGAATCTATGTTCTCGTTCTCCGTGTTATACTTTTCAGAACTCGAAAGCACACTTCAATAATGGAGGTACATCTCTTTGATTACAACTACCCAGTCAACATAATTTACTTTGTTGGAGTGGAGGTAGTAGTCTGCTTGGAAAGTTGCAGGTTACGTCTGCATAATATTATCTGACAGTGACATTGTATTGGGAATTATCAATATCTGGGACACAAAATTTTGATTTACAAATTATGTTGTTGCAAACCGAAAACAAAAAGCAGGTAAAAAAGCAAGACTGATCCTGCATTGATTCGTCATATTCCGCGGTAATTTTTTCAAAGTCCTTCCCATTTGTAAATCGCTGAGATCGTGAATCATCGTATCCAACTACAGGTAATTGTCCAGGGACTCGGCTATTTTACCATTATGTGGGTAATTTAGTGTAATGAGCATTTCACGTGTCGAGCACATTGCTGTCACGATGTGATCTGACAGCAATTTGCTCAGCATGTGAAGAGATTTGTCAATTTGACAAAGTCGTAATGACTAGAAGACTCGGCACATTAGTTTACAATATCACCCTTGTCAGATTGTTCGACAGAGTTGCAGCTATTAGCTATAGACACTGTCAATCTCTGATATTTCAATGCCATTGTCTTTATGATATCCAAATTATTTGAAACTGTAATAATTCTCTGTTTCCAACATGTAATTACTTTAATATCTTCTCCCTTGTTGTCTTTGATGTTGAATTTCAAGGGAAATAGTCGTCAGAACTGCGAATATGCGAGTTTCTTGTTGATAAACAATGTATTTCGTGCACGATATCTAGATGCACCTCATCACCACGGCTGCAACATTTAAGATTATGACAGACATGTTTTAACTTTCATCAATCACCATCATACCTTCATACAGTGTTTACATTGGTCGTATGGGCCTTGTACGCCCCTTTGAGCGCAGTTCCGACAACTGTATCCCTTTAAAGGGAGAAACAAGGAGAAGTGCAGTGTTTTGCTCAAGAACATAATATCGCAACCATGTCTCTGTGTCAAGTTCTTACAAGGTGAGGGGTACTCTGGCCACTGCACTCTGATATAACCCGAAGTGCATCTGACATCACGTTTATGAATTCGATATTTACTCGAAGATGGTGGCAATACGATATCTGATTCATCACATATTTCCTGACTATCTTGCTCCAACTAGTACTGACTGACAATAAAAAAGAAAACCAAAGAAACGTTCCGTTGTGTATACCTGGTTTTATCTATAAACATAAGTTTTGTTCATCCGTTTCTTGAACAAGATACAGTCCCTGTGGAGGGACTGTGAACAAATCTTTGATAATTCGCAGGATTGATTTCCAACAAACAGAGCGAACTGTTGAACAAATGTCAGGTATGTGTTTGGCATACGCAACTACACTGTGAATTGACATTGAAATTCCACCAGTGTCTTGTGTCAGCAAAAAGCCGCCATGAATTCGCTCTTCTGGCAAAGACAGTGCAAAGACAAGGTATTCGACAAAACAAGTGACAGATATCTCTTATGCTGCAGCGAAATTATTTCAGAGAATGAACATACTATTTCATCACCATAATGCAGTATTTTTTGTGTGAAGTGAAATGAGGCTTTTTGACTGGGTGGACGATTTTGAAATTTTGAAATCAAATTACCCAATTCCCCAAAAAACAAACAAACAAAAAATTGTGTGCTGAAATCCAAGATTTGAGCCGACATCAAATGAAAAACACTTTTTAGTTCAGAATTCAATTTTTCTCATGCCGATTTGCAAGTCATATGAATACTTTTTGTAAAGCGGCACGACTAAGTTGTTTTAAACAATCTTTGATCCGATGATTTTTGTCTTTTTTGATCTCTCCTAAAAGTCTAATAGTCAACTTTAAGGAGTAGGCAGATTCATACAAACCTTTTTTATTATTGCTCTGATGTTTAGTTTTCAATATAAATGCTCTCACACAAAATAAAAATTAATTTATATTTCTTTTACAATCAATATATCCAATACGAATGGAGCATGACAGAGGTGGTATGTGCATCACAAGATTACCATCAACACGATTGGAACTAATTTGGGATAATTGGATTTTGATATTTTTCAAATTTCTCAAAAGTGTTAGATGCCATATATAGCTGAATGTTGCAATTTTACAATATTATTCATAAAAACAAGTGTGTAACGTAAAAAAGAAAGCAGATGAGATTACATTTGTATATGAAATCGACATTACTTCACCATCCAATTATCCCCAAATTAGTTCAAATCATGTTCATCGTTGATTTATGTGTTCAATAGAATTATTCGTTTAATGTGTATCCACTCGAAGTTTAATTCGAGACACAACCTGTAAATATTCTCCACAACTCTAACTTATCGAGGATGAACATCGTAGTAGCTCGTTGGTGTACACAATTTGTCATCAACGTGTATTTGTTTCGGGCATATTTCCTTTTCTGGTAGAAGTCACAGCAGGTGTGAGTAAAAAAGGTGACTTCTTTTCCTTCCCTTTCAGTGTCCCACGAAATGTATGCCGAGAATGGACCTTATTTCTAATGTTCAACCCTGGTTGTTTTTCCTCGATGGAATAATTTGCAACCGCATTTCACATACCGATTATATAGAGCGAGTCTAAAGTTCTGCTCTGTACTCAATTATCTGCCAATTATTATTATTATCATCTCGATTATTATTGAAGAATATGCGATTTCTGTAAAGACGCAGTTGAAGATGAGATATACTTTCTTTTTGATATCCTAAATTTCGAGGTTTTTGTTTTAAAAGTCAAGGGACTACTAGACTAGAACCCAATGAAAATGTTTGACCCCATTCTGTCGATCCCATGAAGCCTTGCTTCCCGGAACTACTGAAACACTGAACCAGTTTGAGTAACAACAAGCTGCGTAGATCATTTTAATATCGCGAACAAAATGGCGTCAAGTGGATCTCAACTACACGAACAAATCGACGAGAACTTCCTACTCTGCGGGATCTGTTGTGAACGATATAAGAATCCCAAAATTCTGCCGTGTCTGCACAGCTTCTGTGAGCCTTGTCTGAGTAAGTTGGCAGAGGAGATGGGCGCCATTACCTGTCCAGTATGCCGCAGAGTTCATGAACTCACCGACGATGGCGTGGCAGGAATCCAGGTCAACATCTTCCTGAATGATTTAATCGCACTATTTGAAGAACAGAAGAGTGTAAACACTTCAAAGAAATGCGACGGATGTGAACAAGGCGATGTGATAAAACACTGTACCGTTTGTTCGTTTAATTTCTGCAGTATCTGCGCCACAACACACGGTAAGCTTCCTACAACGAAATCTCATCGCCTTCTCCGCTTTGATGAATATATGGCGGCAAAGTCTGCTGACCCATCCTCGGTTCAACCTACTGTCTATTGTAACACACATGTAGACTACCCAGTCGAATTCTACTGTGATACCTGCAACATGGCAATCTGTCTGAAGTGTACTGCATTAGATCATCCTCTGACAAAACACCAGTACCGATGTGTCAAAGACGCGGCAAAGGAATTCACCAAAAACTTACACGTAGTCATTGACAAAGTGAAAGTGAAAGAAACTGAAGCCAACAACAGCAAACTCAAAGTGCAGCAAATATTTGAGTCTCTACAAAAGTGTTTCCAAAGAGAAGAAAAAAGCTTGAGAAAACACATCCGTCAAACCATTGATGAAATAACGCGTCTGATACAAGAAAACGGCAACAAATTACTGACAGAGTTGAAAGGTGAATACGAAAAACGAAAAGTTAACTTAACTGCACAATTGAAAGAACTAGACATCGCTGAGAATGACCTGACAAGTACTCGTGAATATGTTGAGAAACTGGTGCATTATGGGAACGCTTCACAGCTAATGTCAGCAAAGAGGAGAGTTGATCATCAAACAGAAAAATTGCTGAAAGTACAGACACAGGTAGAGCCAGTGGAAGACGACTACATGGAGTTTCAACAATGTAATGACTTCTGTCGGGGGAAGAGTCTTGGCACCATAAAATTCATTCCGACGGTGTACAAAGTGGACTCAGTCACTCCAACAGTTCGAGTTGGCGAAGACATCACATGCACTATTCGAAGCGCCAATGAATCAAACCTAAACAAGGAAGAGATGTCTCGAAGTGTCAAAGTTGAAGCTGTGGTGAAGACACCTGATGGTAACACAGAGAAATTGGAGGTCAAGGACAATGAGAATGGAACAATGACTTTGAAAACACGTGTAGAGGTAGAGGGGGAACATGAATTGTCAGTGACAGTATGTAAGAAACCAGTAAAAGGATCACCGGTTAACATTAAGGTTATCGCTAAGAAAGGGTTGGTGTGTAAGTTTGGGGAGAAAGGTTCAGGGCTTGGCCAGTTTAATAATGTACAGGGCCTGACAGTGATGAGAAACGGTGACGTGTTGGTTGCTGAGTATAACATTCAAAGATTACAAAGTTTTACTGTTAATGGAAGAAATCGGAAGATGTTCAAGTTTGCAAATGTCAGTAATTTCTATCCCTATGATGCAGCTGTGTCAGGGAATGGTAATGTCTTTACTACAGATAGTGGAAATGGTCAGGTAATTGTCTGTGATGAGAATGGTGAACTAATCAGGTGTTTTGGAAAGGGTAAGATTCAGCTTCCTGTTGGTATCGCTATCAATCCTGTCAATGGAAGAGTTTATATTGTAGATAACTGGGCTCACTGTATTCACATTTACGATCAAGACGGCAATTACATCAAATCATTCGGTAGTAACGGAAGTCAGGAGGGTCAGTTTGGGTTTCCCTGCTTTGTATGTATTGACAACAACGGCAATGTCTATGTATCAGATAGTGGTAACAATAGAATCCAAGTGTTTAATGGTAATGGTCACTTCCTCTATAGATTTGGGTCCCTTGGAAGTGGTGATGGTCAGATGGACTATCCCCAGGGAGTTGCTGTGGATAAGCACGGCTATGTGTATGTCGCAGATTACAACAATAACAGAATTGTGAAATACGAATCGAATGGTAAATTTGTTTGCCGTATCGATGAAGTAAGTGACGATCTTAACTATCCTATCAGTGTCTGTGTCACTGACGATGACAGAGTTATAGTGGCTGATGACGGTAACAGTTGCATTAAAGTTTTCACGCAATAATTCTGCTAGTAAGAATTTACATGGTTTGTTAATGTACGTTCTCTTGATGAGTACTCATATTTCATAGAATATTTCAATATACAATACAAGATATGAGGTATATGAATATTCCACATTTATAAAAACGAATCATTTGCATAGATTTTCAATTCCAAAACAACACTCATTAATATAATTTGCATAGATGAATTCTAATATACCTTTCACTGACAGACTTTAAAGTTTTTTTGAGTGACACGTGATTTTGTCAATACAATGAAATTTATGTTTCATTGCAATATTTTTCTGAAATTTATTAGTATATCAACTTAAATAGCCAGTATCTGTAACTTTTAATGTTATTATTTGAATACTGTCGTTTTCAAAGTAAACTACAGTGTCTTATTCTTCTCACAAAAGCACGTTACGATACACAGTGTTGAACTCGTCAATATGGCCGGTACATGTGTCGACCGCCTTATTATTATTGTTGACAACTTCCGATCTGGTCTAGACCTAGAAGTAAATGTAAACAATATAACATTACTATTAAATGCGTTTTATGAACACTGTGTTGATTCGCTAAAGTAATTCGTAACAAGAGCGTGTATTTGTCACAAACTTGACAATGAAAGCAGCGAAAACTCTTCAAAATTAGAGCTAGGGACCCTTCCTATTCAGGTGTCACGGGATGAGAACCACTTTCATAAACCAAATTACTGTGTTGTAAACAGTCGCTCAGAGTTTCCTCAGCTTGTATTTCAGAGGATTTTCCAAACTGCATCACATAATTTACACTTTTACAAAGTGCCTTTTTATTATCGTCGTAGCTAAGATTTTACATGTTTCTTGCTATGATATATTACACTGTCATTGTGTTGCTGCTCTTTTGTCTCGATGCATTGAACTGTAAATTCGCTTTTACGTGTGTTCGGTATCGTTAATGTCGTATCTCAATCTTAAGACGGCAAAAAGGTTCCAAGGCTTGCCGTTCACTCCGTTTAAAGAAAATGATATTATTTTGCATTGAACAGGGGAATAGGGGACGAATGCACGGTTGAACTTGAACTTGGTAATTAGGGGTATTAAATGAAGTTTGGGCGTATTCGAGTGAGTTGTCCGTACTTTGACGAGTTTTGCAGCAACGAGGCAAAGTGTGGACACATCACGGGAATAGAAGGCGGTATCGACCAAACTTCGTGTAATAACCTCTTTATCATACATGCATACTCTAGTTATGGCTGTTTTCATAAGGGCTGCGTTCTGAAATCAGCTACGAAATCGACAGAAATTGACCCTGCTTGCGAACTCGCTGCGACTCATAAAAAGTTGGTTGCTAAGGAGTGATGGTAACCGCATCACTTGTTGATATTATTCCGGTGTTGGGCCATTCCAATACCAAGAAGCGGTTATGGTACACTTTTAGAGCGAACAATTTACTTATTAAGGTGTCGACACAGGTTTTTACAATTTGAATAACGTGTACCTGAAAGTATGGCCGTAGATGTATTACGTAGACTAGAGTGTGTTAAATAAGTGTTTTTTCGTGTAAATTTGGTTTTCACTAAGTGAAACTGTTAAAAATGACATAGGACATCCCCAAGCGGGAGAACACGAGAGGGGATGTCACCTCTCGCATCGAATTTCTTTTTTAATTGAGCGTAAACTTGGAAAGTCATGCAATTGCATAATAAATTTTAAAATGAGTAAGAATACAAATTATATTTCCTATCGCGTGCAACGACAATTTTATTACATTTACCTCAAACTTTAGTTCATATTTTTTACATTTTTATTTTTCTAATGTTTTTAAACATTTCTCTTCATTTTTGAGTGGATCAGTATTTCTTCAAAACTTCATTTCATTGGTTGAATCTGGCACTATACTGCAAAATAAAAACAAAAAAGAACATTATGATTCATTGTACATGAGGCATTTATCAAATAGGACTACCATTGGTCTATGAACGTGGTCTATGAACGTGGTTTGACCATATTTATGTCTACGAATTGGTTATAAAGTGTAACAGAACAATTGACCAAGGGAGGGATCGCATTATTTCGACTCTACAATCAATTAAGATACAGGGCATGTATTCTTGCAGTTATCGGAAACAGGGAACTCAAAGAAGGTTTTTTGTTGGAAAGTTTGAAAGTTATTCGACCTATCGTCGACCTGCATTAGTGAAATAACTCACATCTCCATGCACAATGTTGTTTTTCCTTAAAATGAACAACAAGGAGTACCGCTGAAATCAACACGTAAATAACTCAATCTTGTCACTTGACTTTTTATTCACTGGTGTGTGGCGATATATTTTTCCATTAATTATGGCCGGTTAGTTGTTTTGAAAAACTCCTTCCGGTAAATAAACCCGCCCTTCTACTCATCTTGCCATAAACAATAAACTTTCCCAAGACTACAAATCCAAAGTCATTGATTCTGAAGTTCAGTCTGTCACCTTTGGATGTGAAGATGTTCTATTGACAAACCTGTAGCTTTTTCATCAGTGACAGTACCACTGTGTCCATGGTCATTGTATCGATAAGACCGTTAAGAAGTCTCAGGTCAGCAACAAGCCTGACGAGATACCATGTCTGTGGATCAGCCAGCTTCTTGCGATCAACAGCATCCTGTGAAATAGAATAAAAAACAACAACGACAACAACAACAACAACAATGACAACAATAACAATGAAAATAATAACAATAGAAAAACACGAAAAAGCAAGAAAGTGCTGTTTGAAATAATAATTCACGTAGATTTAAAATACCTTTCTGGAACACATTATTGTAACATCGGATTTAACCTATTCAAACAGCGTCCCCCGAAAAACCTAGCCAAATATCTTATCTTATTGCTGTTATCGAATATAAAATATTGTCTCACGTATTCATGTAATTTGTCTTGAAAAAACTATCCCGACACAGTTGATCGCCCTAAGATATTTACGAACCAACTCCTACCCCAACCTAGTACTCACAACCCTAGCACCAACGCATTGTTGTTGTTTAGTTTGAGGTATGATATATATGATAACGACGCCAGGGAGAACAAGTCCTTCAACGCTGAGTCTGTGTGTCTCACTATCGTTGTCTCCTTTTTCTTGTGAAACCTGAAAATCATTGAAAATTTCAACGTTCAACTCTCAGATGCAAACTCCCATAGTTTAATACCGTTGTTCTGTTGTCTTGGCATGGGAAATGGAGGTGAGATGGTTTCCTTAAATGGCCAGTCTCCGTGTAAAGTATTTTCCAAACTTTCTTTGTTTCGAGATTATGTCAAAAGTGATGTTTATTCTGAGACATTCCTGTTAATGTGGACAAATCAATATACAGTAACTTTTGAAATGATATAGATACCGACGCATCGACCCCTATGCAAAGGCAAGTAGAAGGGATGCAGGCATATCACGGATATTTTTTGACAAATATTATCGCATTTTCAGCATCATGGTGTTGGGAATGCTGTGTCCCGATGTCCACAACCTATCGCGCTGTTCTGGTCGTTCGTTCACAATAGTTTACATTTTAGTTTACCAACATTTATACCAACATGTTTTAGGGGCATAATGTTTTGAAAATGCTTAACATGGGGATCGGTGTTTTTGATTGTAAAATACTGGCCCACGAAAATATATCTTCACGGACCACCATATTAAGTACCCGTCCTTACCTGATGGAAGGCTTTTGGGTAGACTTTATTGACAGCCAAGTCCATACAACTCCAACGGGAGAAGGGGTCATTTTATTGAAGATAATATTGACAGATAGCTGTTTTTAATTATAATTTTTATTTTGTTGCTGCTTATTATTTTATGTCATGATTTCTTTCCCTAATTTTTAGCGTTTTAATTAGTTTCTCTGATCTGCACAGCTCTTTTATGAATTTTGTAGGACTCTATGGAAGATTACGGCTCAATTGGGAAACTTTCACTCAATTGGTGTCTGTAAATGTGTTATCGTTTATTGTAAATAAATAAATAAATAAATAAATAAATAAATAAATAAATAATAAATAAATAAATAAGATAAATATTGCATAAAATGCATCATACCAGCCACGAATTGCATTCGTTGCACCATTCATGGCCCTACCGCAGATCACTACCCCACCTAAGAAACTGATCGGTCAATAACTTGAATGAATATTAGTAGTATGACACTGTAACTATTTATTTTCTCGCATAGCAGAAACTTCAGGTATTTAAATATTTACATGAACACAATTTATTATTGCAATCCTGACTGTTGTAGCATGCTAGGAGGGTACACTTACCCATTCCGGACACCTGGTACCATCTACAGCACTGTTTTGTGGTTCAGGACGGACCGATTTATTGTTATAAACAATACATATTCCATCGACCTGATTACCTTGATCGGATATGACTCCAAAATTTATGCCATTACTTTTTTCTAGTCCACTAAAATTTCTATTCATAATTAGAACTCCATGCTCACTGACACCAATGGAAGAGTTCCAATGAAACCGATGGTGGTTGAACCTATGGGCTAGGTCTAAATAAAACGTCACACGTTGTTTCAGAATGTTTTGTATATTTGTGATTTGTAAGAAAGGAATCTATGATCTCGTTCTCCGTGTTATACTTGTCAGAACTCGAAAGCACACTTCAATAATGGAGGTAATCTGAAACTACCGAGTCAACATAATTCACTTTGTTGGAGTGGAGGTAGTAGTCAGCTTGGAAAGTTGCAGGTTACATCATTCTGCATAATATTATCTGACGGTAACATCGTGGTGGGGATTATCAATACCTGGGATACAAAATTTGGATTCACAAATCATACTGTTGCAAACCGAAAATAAAAAGCAGGTAATAAAGCAAGACTGATCCTGCATTGATTCATCATATTCCGCGGTAATTTTTTCAAAGTCCTTCCCATTTGTAAATCGCGGAGATCATGAACCCTCGTATCAAAATCAGGTAATTGCCGTATCCAACTACAGGTAAATTGTCCAGGGACTGCGGCTATTTTACCATTATGTGGGTAATTTAGTGTCCTGCACATTTCAGATGTCGAGCACATTGCTGTCACGATGTGATCTGACAGCAATTTGCTCAGCATGTGAAGAA
>LD344593.1:12934-38431 GCA_001465055.1 Ptychodera flava
CCACAACCGACATGTAAATTAATACAGCTTGCCAGATTTGCATGAAGTTTAGAAGAAAGCAGTTTAGATGAATAATTTATCACCGAACATTACCAGTAATAGGCATTCATTACATAACTTTCGATGACATTTTTTTATTTGCATAATCCATTGTTCATGATTATACATGTATAATTTATGCGTAATATATGGTAAGACAAATTTTAAGCACAAGCTGAATGTAGAATTAGCAACCACTGAAACAATATGATGAATTTTTTGATTATTTTCACAGACTAGTTTGGAAATTGAATAATTACCAACAGTCAGTTTAATTTTTTGACCATTCAAAAATAAGCAAGATTATAATTTTATTCGGAAGCAAATTGATAAATTAATCAAAGCTATCATTGCTTGAATTTTATTTGCAATTTAAAATATACCTGCGTATTGACTTAACCTTCCATATTTTGCAGGGAAACCAACCTCCTGTTATTTTATTGATGATAATGTTGATATGCAATCTTTCACGTAGCACTAGCAAGCCATAACTTGCCATGGCATATCAGGCATGATGCATATTTGTCAAAAAACAAACCTCTAAACAGGGAACGTAAAACACAAGATAAAATCCCTTGGCAGTAAAATGAACACTGCCTGTCAACCAATATCACAGCCTTTAAACATCTTTTCTTTCTTCTTCGTACAGTTGGAAAATATATAGATTGTAGAAACCTGATTTGACTAGTGATCAAATTAAGGTCAAATATTATTTTTATCTATTAAACTGAGAGACAATGATTTGTCAAACTAGCAAAAAATATTGCACTTTTAATGCATCAGACGAGTCTGAATTTCACTACGGTAATGAAATTTTCATGACTAGAATGCTGAAGAAATAACTGAGCACAATGTGGTAATTTATATCAAGCTGACTTTGCCAAGATACAAAAGAGTCTGCACTCAAATGCCTATCACACACACTGTATTAGTTTCATCGAGGTCAAAGGTTAATGAGAAAGGGGCAACGATGTTGGCGACATGCAGCAAGAATGTGAATGGTGTAGTGGTATTCAATTTTTATGAAAATGTGAGCACAGGAATGAATGTAAACACGTAAAAGCAGCACAAGGCAAAGTCTGCAGGGAAACAGAACTGTGTTACAGATAAGCAAACAGAGATAGCTACATGTACATGACATGGGAACATGCATTAGTGTGTGGCTTGTGGTTTAAACAGAGCATCAAAAACTGCATGCAGACATGTACACCCCACCATATACACACAAGTAAACATGACAATGAAAACTAAAGCAGTTGACGATGCATGTACATTTAACATATACGTGTCAGTGTCAAAAGCACACAAAAATACAAGTTAGCGTGTATTACAAGTGTCATACAGACATTACAGCGTTATCACACAGGTAAGTAAAATAAGCAAGCAAGTACAACACACAGAGCAGGACAGACGTCATTGCACAGAACAAGGCATATGTGATTATACACCTTTTCTCTTGCAATAGCCTTGAAGCGGCAACACTGAAACCAAATGACCTTTATCCTATGTGTATATTCCCAAAGATTAATATCTATGTAAGACTGGAACAAAATCCCCTGCAACCGTCACCAGTTTCTCTCAACAGTGATCTCTGTCATCCCAACGGGGCTATCCCTCACTGCTATGCTCTCTTGGCTTCACATCGTTTGCGCATGGTTCACATTGCGACCATAATACACCGCCCACATTCAGAATGATGAGATGCAAAGCAATTTCTCTTTCATGAAAAAAGGTAGCAAGCTTATCATTGCTCATTACGGCAGAGGCAAGTAGCAACACAGTTTGTTGTTAAACTAAAGAAAAGCATCATAGTGTGAGTGAGAATGAGATGAAGGTCATGTCAAGGTCATGCTGATTTAGATTACACAGACAGACTTATCACTCCAAAACATCTGTGAGGAAGTGGGAGGGGGGCGCATTGCAAGTATTGGATTTTTGTCCAAATGCTGTGTTGACAATGTTACAACCAGTCAACCAACTGAAAGGAATTTGACAACTAATGGTTGGAGTAATTTTCATCTTGGCTCATACAGTTATTGAATAAACAGCGACTGTCAAGTCACTTTCCAATGAAAGCAATATGCTTGTCTGACAAAGACGCAGCGATTACAATGATGTCATGATTTGAATTATAGAACTGTGACAGGTCATGATTTGAATTTTAAGATGTGCCACAATTTCAGTGAGGTAGCCGAATAACTGAGCCAATACATGCTTTAGTACAAGAGTATTTCCCTCATAGTTGTTTTGGGATTCACACCCTTTCACCCCCGTCTTGTAATACACAATGCCCAGTCCTTCCATAGGAGACTGTGGAGACTGATCATTAATACAGGGGGGTGAAAAGGAGTGACAATGTCTGTTTGGTGAGTTGTTTCTCTACCTACCCAACCTATAATGGGTTAGCGTCAGCTCTGTCGGCACATTGTCATCCAAATCCGCAGAGCTAATTCCAAGGGGATCCAGCTTGGCAATGTTGTGACCACGGATCTGAAAAAAAAACAAAAACCTTGTAAGTCAGTGTTCTTTTGACTAAATGTGACTTTTCCTACCAACTTGACATGTGGAATGCTTTGATTTTGACTTTTAACTTCAATGATAAATGTCATGGACCTTTTGTCGGCTAGAAGAAGCCACATAAATCATGATTGCAATACACTTCTTTAATTTGAAAAGTGTCTCTTGTTTACTTTGGTTTTGACTACCATACTTTTCCATGTGATCTAAAATGCATGTATTCATAAATAAATTCATTCATAAACAGTCATGATATACGTCAGTCTTTAATAAGCGTCATTTAGTAATCATATATAAATTTTAACTCTATGCTTTACCAAACTGGAAATATTATGAATGCAAAATATCACAAATGTCACAAATACATGCTAGAGCAAGAAAGGAGTGACCGAAAGCTTGTCAGAAGATATAACACTGTTAACTGTATATGTGATTGCATACCTGCTAATAAAATTCTTACAGCTTGTTTTAACAGTGAAAACATAAAGGAAAGGACAAATCATGAATAACCTTGTGAGGAATCTGCAGGTATCCTTCATATGAGGTTACTTGAATGGACAAGAGACTTGGCAAAAAAAAAAGACAGCATATCTTCAATGATTGTGGAACTCATACATTACAAAGTCAGCATAGTAAATGCTTAAAAATTTCAGCTCTATTTCCTGATATACAGGTCCAATGAAGGTAGAATGCACCTCCGGACAAATATTTTGTCTCCAAAACTCTCACAATCTCCTCTGGTCTACCATTTGTTGGGGGCTCATTTTAAAGCTCACAGAGTAAATAAACTTTTCACCAGCCTAGTTTTGTGAAAATCTGGAATTTTATTTTACCCGCCATAGGGACAACCCAGGGATGGCAGCCATTTTGAATTTCAAATATTGGAATATATCGATAATTTCTTTCTCTCGATACAAAATTTGCACCCCCATTTTTATCCTTGATTTTTAAAGAGAATGATTGAAAGTTTGCTTGATGAAAGTTTGAGCAAAAGTTTAAGTCTTCCATTTTTGAGGTGTACTAAACTTTGAGGATACAGGATCCTTTTGATAACTAGTAAAACTACATTGCTCATATCAGAGATGAAAGAATTAAAAACAAATAATTTTTTCAGTACAGTACATCATCGTTCTCACCTGGTAGGCCCTTATGATGTTCTGAACCACAAGATGGTCTTCAATCACCTGCTTGTCCACCGTGGCAAATACCGGTGCTGTTTGTCCAGTGGTGCTCATTGGGGTAGTCCTTTGCATTGCTACTGTTTGCGTTTCGTAGGCAGAGCCTGGCGTGGCGCCTTCCTGAGCATTTTGGAAAAATATGTCCCATGACTGTAAAAACATAAGGAGAGAGAGAAAAGCAATTTGAATTTGTGACAGTAAAATATAATAATTTCTATTATTGTAACTTCAAATACTAGCGAGACACATGTATGTGTGTTGTTGGTTTGTTTAACAGGTACATGTATCTTTTTAATTAACACCTTATCCAAAGTCTCTTTTTTTTGTACATCACTTATGGTCATGTAGTATGCATCATTTTTAACTAATATGTGCAAGAGGCCAACTCCTAACCACGCAGGTTATTGAGTTGAAACAACTGTTGGCTTTTTTAATTTGAAAATGTCATTTAACACATGCACATATTCTAGCCAACATAAATGAAGATGTGTCACCTGCAGATGCAACGAGCGACAGATGTGAATTTTGTCAATTGATTGGAGAGAAAATGGTTGAGGAATGTTACAAAACAAATACTGAGTAGCCTAGCCATATTTGGGTAACAGCATGTACATGTATGTTTCAAATCAGTCCTGTCACCCTTAAACCAGTCTGTTTCCCTAAGCTTTTGGTCTCATGAAACAGTCTGTTTTGATGGTGATTCACAGGCCTTTGAGAAAACCAACATACCCTGTTACGTGAATAAGGCCCATTAATACATGTATAATAATGTAATTGTTCTCCCAGGGATACATACCGGTACATATGCATGTCCCTAGTACCTGTCTAATAGTTGCCATTTATGGCCTAACCAGCGTTAACCTTTTGTTATTTTTGTGTTGTTCTCTCTCACTCATATTGCTTTATTACTGTCCCTTTGAATTTCACTTCATGTTATACTGCAGGTAACATCCAAAACATGCACAAATGAAAGTTGGGGTTGCCGATCCTATTTCAGATGACCTGAGTTAACCTATCCTCATTATATATTCATACCTCCAAGGTCTGTGTGTTGATATGCACGTACCGGTGCCTAGCGTCATCTATTCAAATAACAGTGCCATGACGCAAATAATGGTTGTAACCAATCCCCTTGTGTTTGAAAGGGCAACCGACATTTCAACACATTGTGTTCTAATTCGTAGGATTGCTTACGGTCGCCGCAATCATGATTTATGTCCGGTCTGCTATTGATTATGTATGAACAGGCACCCATGAAATTATTGTACTTTATGTTCAGAATGCCATTGTGGACAAAGTTAGTGTGGTCATTGCGTTTGCAAAACAAAAAGCACACACAGGTACAGACCATCTTCTGGTTGGACTAAACTTTTAATGGGACCCAACAAGACACAGGGAAGTTAGTACCAAGCACGCAAAAAAAAGTTTGGAAATGGGAGTACATGTCTGAAGTAATGTTGACATTGTCATGGCTACCTAATACCTTTTGACCTTTCAAAATTACAGCTTATTGTTATATTAGGTCATTACTTGAATATAACTTGGGTGAAATGGGGGGGGGGGCACTGTAAGAATACAATTACTATTAAATTTCTCTACATTTTCTTCTATGTACTTTATACATATATTTGTGCATAAAAGCTATGCTTTCAATTTTTATAAGAAACAAAAAAACACGTACTTTTTATAGAAACAAGATTAGATACCTAGATTTTTCAGGGAAACTAACTTTTGTTACCTCTTATTTGACTTAATTGCAATGGTTTCTTCTCAAGACGAGTAATACTAATTGAAAACTCCAGAGAGCCATAATTCATTCTCCTGTCTGACCCTTGCAAACTCCCTGTGTCAAAACGGTTACTGACACATACATGTGTAGTGGTACTGTAACAGCATTGTACATAAGTCAGAGAACAATTTGAATATTAATATCACAACATGAAATACTCTTCCGTCAATTCATTAGAATCAGTATAAACCAATCAAGATACCCGTAAGATCATTGCATATACATTATCAGGTCAAAACAGTAAATGCCTATAGATGCAGGTCCTGACAAAAAGGATGTTAGTAAAAATTACCATACATATTTTATGGCAAGCCTTGGCAAAGTACAATCTACAAAGTATAGGACACATAAGATGAGAAAAGGTGAACCTGGCAGGAAGACACTTAGGTTTGACAAACTTGACCTCAAAGCAACAGATGACACTGACAGGAAAAGGGTGAATAATGATCTGCCAGATGAAGAATGACTTAAGGTCAAATGAAGGTCGAAGTGGGTCATTGTAGCTGTGGTGCTCTGGTCTGTCTGTTTGACGTCTGATTTCCCTAATTTCTATTGCATGCACTGTTACCCTGTATCTTTCTTTGGGACTGTTAGGTTCAGTTTATTGTGATTGCAAAACATGAGCACACTTCTTAGCTGTTTTGAATGGACCAGTAAAAAATACCACGGATCACGGTTTCCCAAGGGCATTTTCGTTTCGCTCATACAGACCCAAATCCTACATGTACATGATGTACATATACATTACAGACTTGCGATACAAAGGTAAAGAGGTCAAGGGTCATCAGACCCTCATGTGCTCTTGTATGTGTTCATCAGAGCTTCAGCATAAGGGGTCAGGTACCGTCACATATTATTGGCTATTGTAAGGTACAATAAATACCAAGTTATTATAGGCACACAGTAAAATAACAATTAAATTTCTCTCCTGAGAACATCTGCAATTGTCATTTTAAAAAACTTCGTAAACAGATTGGTCACCACAATTTGTATTTTACAGTATTACTTAAAACAGTGCTTAAATTTGAAACAGACTTTATGAAACTTTGTTGCTGCACACTTACAGCTACACACCTTTTTATTTATCTGTGATAATTCTGCAATAAATTAAATCATTCAATCAAAATGATGGGGCAAACTGTCACATACAGTATGAATACATTAGCAAGAACATGAAGGATTTTACAGTAATATTGCCATCAATGTATATATGAAAAACATCCACAGTAACTAAGACACCATTTTTTTCATCCTGCCCCCTTTTCCATTAGCATTCACTCAATTTCACCACTGAAAACAATGGAATTGGGCCAAACCATAGTGGTCAATGGGATGAACTGGGGCTACCAGCAAAATCTCTCTGCCCCATGAATACTTGTAATATGTATACAACTACAACAAGACTAACTTATTAAAACCAAAGCCATCTATCTCTCTTTGCCATATGTATAAACTACAACAGATTATTCATTGTTTTATGACATATCATGCTAATTAACAGTTTTTCTTACAGCATGTAAACAGATATTTCATGTAAACAGATTATTCATTGTTTTATGAAATATCATGCTAATTAACAGTCTTTCTTACAGCATGTAAACAGATATTTCATGTAAACAGATTATTCATTGTTTTATGAAATATCATGCTAATTAAGTCTTTCTTACAGCATGTAAACAGATATTTCATGTAAACAGATTATTCATTGTTTTATGAAATATCATGCTAATTAACAGTCTTTCTTACAGCATGTAAACAGATATTTCATGTAAACAGATTATTCATTGTTTTATGAAATATAATGCTAATTAACAGTCTTTCTTACAGCATGTAAACAGATATTTCATGTAAACAGATTATTCAGTGTTTTATGAAATATCATGCTAATTAACAGTAAAAAAGACACAAAGGTAAAGTCTTTCTTACTGCATGTAAACAGATATAGACTATAGATGTTGGAATTGCTGTTGTTGATACCTAGTAATTATCACAAAGAAAGCATGTGGGTAAGTGTTCCTGCTTTGAATACAATTGATTAGCAGCAATAATCAATTATTATCTCCTAGTACATTTCCCGATTTGTACAAACATTAATCAGTACATTAATTAGCAACATGTGGAACAAAACATGACCTATAGAATATACCATTGATTTTTGTAAATTTCACCGGTATCAGTTTTCATATGAACCAAGGCTGACAAGTCTTCTACTACCAACTATCAGCTCTATCAGGAGACCTATCATAGCCCATTTAACAGAATGAAGACTGCTGTTCCCATCATGTAATATACCATATCAATATTTGATACCATCGGCATACAAACTTAGTTTACTTCTTTAAGACCAAAAATGCATCTTTGCTCCTCACCTTTCATTATGGATAAGTACATGTATTAAACGTATGCTCATTTAGTTTTGCCTAAATTTTGACAACACCACCCAAAGTGAGTCGACAACTTTGAGTATTTCATTTCAAACTTTATGGTTACCTTTACAAGTATTACAAATAACTGATATACATTAATTGCAGGTTATAATATTCACCAGGGACTGGGAATTCATAAACAAGTTTTTGACATCTACTTATGAAAGTAGCCCTGGGTGTGGAGATAGATGTAATATGTGCTTATAATCAGTAACAGCAAACAAGCTGGGACAGCTGAATTGAACTGTTTGTGTAGCTGTCAAAGAACATTTATATCTACACACAATTCAGGAAGTTTTATTTTGGTACTTCATTGGCTCTGCACAAGTGTCCATGCAAAAGACCATGGCATCAGATGGCTTGAGAATTTTCACAACAAGCCTGGTATAGTGGATTTTATTAGGCTACAAGTAAAGTTCAGACATAAACAAAGAGGATTTTTACTATGGAATAAAAAAGAATGCCGAGTTGGTATTTTCAGTACCACTTATAAGATACATGTACCACAACTGAAAATAATCATACCAAAGACCATTATAACAGGAACTCTTTTCCTAAATATACAACAAGATATTAATAAAAATAACCTAACATAAAAATAAGGTGCACGAGACAAACCAGGTGAAATTTAATAACATCTATGATTGAACATACACATTTTAAATCTCTAGAGGGTTACTGGCTTCTAAGAAGCCATACAATTTTAATGAATGTCCCTATTTATCAAAGCCAACACAAAGCATACCAGTAGACAGGTAATTTAGTTAATTTAGTCTTTCCGAGAGTTAAAGCCTTCTCACTCTTGTCCTTTGTGGTCTGTGATAGGACATCAGTCCGTCTGGGTTTGGATGTTTTTATTCAAATTATTACATTCCAAAAGACCCTCTTTAAAACTTTTTCTTCTGAAATCATAAATTCATACAAACATTACTGGTACACTTGAAAATTTAAAACGCTTGATACTGTCGTGTATTTTGAATAATATCAATGCCAACTGGGTTCTCTGTGACTGTTCATTTTTTTTAAATTATGATTTAAAATGTATACTAAGAATCTATCATAACAGTCAAACCTTAAGATTATGCATGGCATTATCAGATACTTTAATTATAAGTATTGAAATTTACCAGAAGTAAATCCCCTGGAAAATCTTCATATTCAATATATTTGCCATGTTCCCTATCAGATTGGCCAACATCTGTTGGTCACCTGATAGCAATTGGTGTGGTTTCTAAAAGGTTTCTGAACTCTCTAAATGATGTACATTTTAACAGCCACTTTTCTTATGGTAAATTTCACTTGATACATGAACATATAAATGACTTTTAAATCTATGATATAAAATCATAAGTTTGCTGATAGACAATGTCAATCAAAGCTGCAGTTTTCTTATTTTTGGCATTGTGCACAATGAGTCAAATGTACACGATCCTCATTGAAATAATTCATTTCATTATATATGTGAATAGTAATGAAATATATAAGATGTGTCAACAAACTAGAAAGGCAGAATTGTACATATAAACATCATACATGTATGATTTTGACAATATACATGGGCAGATACCCCTCCTTTACATGACAAGTGTAATTTCCCAAGGAGGAAGTGACCAACCTTTTACACAGGAGTTTCATTCGGTTTTGACTCATCACTTTATACGTTCTTTCTCATCATGTAGAGTACAAAGGTGGGATTTTAACAATGCCTGACTTTACAAGGTTTGACAGCAATCAAATGGACAAACACCACTTCAATTTTATTACTTTAAGGGGCAAGCCAGTCACATAAAGACTTGAATACCTAAGTATTCAATGCATTCCTATTTGATTTATTGATTATTCATAGAAAATTACTGCTCACTCTTTCAGAGTACATACATGTAGATGTCAGATGAAAGTTTTTAAAACTATGAGTGTTTGCCATAATGAAGAGAATGATCTTGAAGAAATGACGTGAAAGAATGTTCTAGTCAATCTAAGAGGTCTTTCTAAAAATTATGAGAATTAATACCACTGTTTAGATCAGAATATATGCTTGTGAATCTGCCCGTAAGATTTTGGTACTGTATGAACCAAGATGTTGGTAACATAGCTTATTTACTGTAATCAATTCCTTGTTTCAATACAAAAAAGAAATGTATAATTTTAACCCAATATTATGTAAAAGTATACTTCATGTATACTTTGTCAAAGGGGGGGTCTTTTGTATTGTTAATATCTGTTGTTCTTCTATTGTTGTTATTTGTGGTTCTATATCTGACTTATTTGTTCATATTTTTAAGTACCTTCACATTTATTTTCATTTTCTTTATACATGCCTACTTCCCCCAGTAACAACATCTTACTGCAGTGTTATGAAGTATTTGTTGTAACAGTTTACAATTGTACTCTTAGGTAAACCAAACTGAACCAATCAAAACAGGTCGACAGAAGTATTTTTTGATGAATCTGCAAAACCAACGCCTCCTCATTCTTGTGCTGTGAGTGTACAAATGTACATGTAAAAATAGCCCTATCTCAAGGGGACGCATGCATTACTGTTTAAGAGTTTGAACACCACAATTGGATAGAATAATAAGAGGCTCTGCATGAATTGGCAATGACCTAGGGCATGCCAAGGTCATTTCAATGACAAGATATGAATGGAACATTTGTCAACAGATTTCAGTATGCGTAGGACATTGTTACCGAGCAATGCGAAAATTCTGTTGAGAGTGTTTCTTTCCCAGAGGTGTGTGAATGAAAGTCAAACACAAGCCCATCTTGTATCTTTATTGATTTTTCAAAAGTAACTGTCTTAATGTACATGTAGCTTACTTGTATTTATCATTGCACTTCTTATAATATGTACAGAAATGCTGATCATGATCTATGACAGATATATATGACATGATTATTTGAATTTTGAATTTTGTTTTCATTTTATGAAGGACAGGAGCAGATACCAATATCTAGGATAAAACCCATCTGTTAAAACACTTGACACAGACCAATCAGAGACAGGCGAAAAAGGATACAAACAAAGTGTTCAATGTCTCATGCACTTTTTATCATCATGAAAAGAAACCAAGCCAACCAAAAGTAGTTCCTGTAGATAGCAGGAGTTTAAATTGCATAAATTTTTGTGTGCAAAATTTGATCGACTGATACCTCAGATGAGTTGCGTACCATTTCCACAGTACTCTACTATTTTTGGCATTACAACAATGACAATACTGCAATTAGAATGCAGTACTGGATGTCTGCTATTTTAAAACACACAAATGCAATTTGGCTGTGCTAATTTCATTAGACAGTTGGCAGCTTCTACCTGGCAATGCCCGCTGCCCTTGGTGTTAATCAGTAATATTACAGTACACAACATCATAACTTTGAAAAGGCTAACTTTTGCTGCATTTAAAAAACAGAAACAGTCCAACAAAGAAACAAGAGTCCAACACACAACTCTGCTTCAAAAGTCATCTGACACAAATTTTCTTGAATGAAATAAAAATTTTAAGACGGAACTCAGAATGGAGACTTTTTTCCCCAAATTTTATCGACAAATGTAAATTGAAAGGCAGTGATGGTGTGGTTTTACACAAAAAAACCTGAAGAGTTCATTGACCAATTGGTACAACCTCCCTCCAACCTTTCAGAGCACCTCCAAAATTCTGAGTTCATATTGGATGGGAATGGGCAGTAAAAATGATGTTGCAATCTCTGTAAATGGGTCATTCTGGAAAACATAATGGTCTTTCAACAGCTGACAACCTATCTTGTCATTACATTATCTGTGGTATTACAGTTTCCCTTATCTCCATAGGGCAGATTATGACTGTCACACAGTGGCAGTGCACCATATGTCACTTCATGTATTCATTTTATACAGGGACAAAATGTGTTGTCCTGATCACATACATACATACATACATTGCTCCTACCAAAAATTATAATTATAAAATTAAAAATTACCCCTTTATTCCATTAACTGATTATCCTGAGATGAATGTCAGACCAAAGGTTAACATGAAGAATCTGCTTTATTATTGTTAAATTATGGATTCAAATGTCTATTTACGATTGAGAAGGCCTAACGGATGAGCCTGGACCGCCTCTGCACTATGGAGTCTTTCCACTCTTGGCGGCATACATTTTCACACTCATGTTGTGTGCCACGGTCCCTGCACCGTGTGTGCACAGTACACTCCCTGACTCAAAATTTCGCCATCGACGTCCATGTTTATTACGTAACCGGGTAGTACGACTGCAGATTAGGGAGTGTTTCCATGTTGTTTGGGGCCTCTCGCACCTACTCTATCCTCAACACTAACCAAAGTGATTCCCTAGGCTGTGAGTGATCGAGTGACAGGAAAAACGTAGTCTTACTCTCAGTCCACTACTGTGGACGTAAACTGAAATCTGGCCGACACTTCGGACGGTGTTTGCTGCCCTCACTTCTAAGTATGCATCGTCCAAATTTAGAACAAAACTCTACTCTGCGCATTGGCATCGCGTAACATTTATTGAGAGTAAAATTTTCCATCATACCGTGTACGTGATAACTCTTTTCCCTTGATCGGTTTGATATAAAATAAAATCAAAAACGGGCCCTTGAATTGTGCAATCCATCGCGTGAACCCGGTCCTCACCTTATGTACACTGCTCGGGTCATCCAACCATTGCTCGTACATTTGTTCAACATACATTGAACTTGTCCCATTTAGAAAAGGTTCCGTGGCCACAGGTGCCACATATTGTCTATTTTGTACCCCAAGGGCACCACATGTCCTTGTAGTCCTTCCATTGGCCAATATAGGCCTTAACGTCTGAAGAAAAGTCTTAACTCTGTACATTTTAGCTGTCTTTAGGCCTCAATCAATATTGAGGATTGAAACGTCGACACCCTTTGGATAGGTTACGTGCTACGTGCCCCACAGTAGAATTTCTCGTTGAGAGATCGTTGTATTCCGTTTGTGGGACTTCTGTCACTCCTTGGAACACCTTTAGAGCGGTATCCACCCAATGTAGCGCTGACAGGTAGTTTACTCTTCGGACAGTTACGTTCCAGTTGGAAATCCCTTTGAGCGCGAGCTTCACGAACGCTTTCTAAATTTCCACCAGGCGCACTGTGATGAGTGTGTGAGAACTGAAGTCGTTCCGTCAACTCGAGCAGACGGTTCCGCAGAAAACAGGAAACAATTCCACAAAACCTTGATGTATGGTCAACTGCTGTAACTATAATATCCTCTCACACAGAGGCTGCGATAATTAGTAGATCTGACGGAGATAGAAAGGCAGAAACACGGAGCATTACACGATGACAATTTACGCAACCCAAATGCAAAGTGCGCTATTGACTTCTGACCCTTTGCGAAGACGATCTGCGCAAGTGTACGTATGGTGAACAAACTCGTGTCTGATTGGCTAACGGGAGACGAGCCCCTTTTCGGCTCCCCTTCTGCGTAATATGACTATGGTAAAGATCTCCGCCAGCGACACTCTTATCACTAAAGTGTGTCTCCTATTAGGTGCATTTTAACATTTGTTTAATAGGGACCGAGGAAGCACATTTCTGTGATCTAGAAAACTACATAGCCATTTGATGTGTAAACTGTCCCAGACCAATCACAAAGTCTCTTTCAAAACCGCCCAGTTGACTTCGTCACAGAAATACCGCGTAAATCCAATGAGGTGACTTTCCCAAGACATCAATGCAAGAGGTCTACTGACCGCGGCGTCTAGATATGTTATAAATACGATTTGTTGTGCTTTTGCATCAATCACCTTTTCCCGTCTGTTAACACAGGTGTTGTTGTGCATTATCGATAGTGCACCACTTATGAGATTCGAAAGAATCACTGAGACTGTCGCTGTCGGCAGCGACTGACCTGTCAGTTCAGATCACTGATCAGTGCATGGTGCAATGCTCACTCTCTTCCATGGTTGAGGGCAGTATTTTTCATCAGGTGACCCGTTCTCGTGCCCGTCGACTTGTCAACAACGTAACTCGTGACTCGTATTAGAGGGTAGCGATGATACCACTCGCCTAATAAAGTAAAACAGAGCGTACACCGAAAGAGATACTGATGGGAACGCCGCTTCATCTAAAGGTAAGCATTTAAACTCCTTTTGAAAATCTCAGAATCGTGCCAGCAGTCGTCAACATGTACTTTTCAGCTCATCACTGTAAGCAAAGGGATGTGTGTATCCAGTACAATCCCTTGTGTTATTCAACCCGGAAGTCTGTACCGCAGGTGTTTTGCTGTCCCGAGTACGTTCACACGCGAATCCTTTATAAAAATTGATTTTTGATTGACTGACAGTTTTAATACATAATGATTTAAATATGACAAGCCATAAAATATAAAAGATGCCACCATCAAAGATGCCATCATCATGATCAATCACATACTTCGGGTAAGTTTGTGCCTCAAAACTTATTGTAGCTAGAAGGCCTCTTGGCCAAGATCACCTACTGAATACGCATGATCTGTGTACTATCGAACCAACTTAATTTATATATAACAGTTATGACACGTCAATGAACATCACCAAACATTAAAGTAACTGTCGCATTCATAAAAATCAATTTGCCATCAGCATTATACCGGTATAATCGTTTTTTCACTTCACAGCAATATTTAAGGTACATCCCAAATTTCAAAGTGAAAGTCTTACGATATCCTTTTACTCAAACTTTCCTCAAGCAAAGTTTTCAACCATCTTCTTTCAAAATCAGGAACTAAAAATCTAGGGTCGCAGTGAAAAATTTTGGTACCAGGGAAACAAATTCCGGTAAATTAACCTATATTTGGAATTCCGATTCTTAATTTTGTTTTTATTTTAGCAAATACATAATGATGAAAATAGGACTATTTAAGTCAAAGAGCTTAAAAATGAACCCACAGAAGTGAACCTAGATCTCAAAAGTATTTTTTTAAAATTTAGAGAGAGTTATCTTTCCCCTTGGCACATATTCCACCTTAACAAGGAAATTAATTTGTTTTCATTTTATCTTTGAGTGCAGACAAATATAACATGATATTGCATCCCCATAGCAACATAGTAAGATAATTAAGAGATAAGTAAGTATATAAAGAAAATTTTCACAACAAAGTTAGTTACACTATACTCTTGTTCCTTCAATCCAGACTTACGAAATAGACTTTGAGCATTTTTGGACAGCAGAAGGAAGTCTGTGACTTCAGTAAATGTGATCATATGATTAGACTCCCTGTTATGGCCTCCACACATTTTTAAGGGAACAAGTCAAAGTCTCCTCAAAGAAAATATTAGCCTGATTTATTGTACAGTGTGACATAAGTTAGCAGTTATTCAATCACTTCGTAATGCCAGCTAGTTTAATGTGTATACTTTACGAGTCCAAAGTCTAAATGAACAATTTACATGTGAGTTCAGGTCAGTTGATCATGACGTATGGGCACTCTACAAACATTGGTTGATGCAATGAATATGAGTAGCTACATGTCACTTTACTTTAAATCCTAACAATGTCACAGCCTTACCAGTATTTCCTGTATTATATAATAAAACTCTTGATGCATAGTATATAAAAATAGAATACAGCTTCAGGACTGATATTCTGACTCTTAAATTTTTGAAATTTGTTTCTGATCTACCACCAAAGCTCTTGAAGTATGATCAAATTTCATGGTGAATATAAAGGAAAATGAGAGCAACTTTACACATCATTTTCTACCTTTGATAGTGATGCGCTATATTGAATCATCGCAGTTTCAAATTTGTGCTGACAATATCAATTTCAAGTAATGTATACATTATTCTGGGACAATATATCCACATATAAACTTATATAAAATGTATTGTGCAATGTAGTATAATTTCCTTGGCTAATTTTTACTTCGAAGTTGGATTTTGGAAGTAAAACTTCTAATGCACAGTGTTCCAAACAATTTCAATTTCATCACAGTGAGAGTAACCATGGCAACTGGCTCCAACTACGGCAGTGGCATTAGTCTCACCGAACAGGATGCAGAATCTCCATCATCTTCCAACAACAGCCCCTCACACGAGAAAACCCCTCTGATTTTGAAAGAGGACAGCAGTGATGACCAGGACAAGGAGGGGAACACCCCAAAGGCAAGACGGACAATACCATTCAAGAGCAGAAAAGAGAGATTGTTAGTGATTATCTGTATACTGTGCACGGAACTTTGTGAACGTTTAACCTACTACAGTATCTCCGCCAATTTAGTTTTGTTCTGTACTAGCGAGCTGGACCTTAGCAACCAGAATGCCCTGACGATCAGTTTTGTGTTCACCGGAACTTCATACTTCGTTCCGATCATTGGTGGATTCATAGCTGATTCCATCGCTGGAAAATTCAACGCTATCTATGGATCAGGCCTCATTTACTTTCTCGGTAAGTCTACAGAGCATTGTTTCCTGTTTCTGTCAACTCTTTATCAGGAAACTGATTTTAATGAGGTTCAGCCACAGCATTGACAGCCATTTGATTGCACTATAACACTTCATGTTTCGATGAAGCAACATAACCTGACAACCCATATCCTGTTTGATAAAGGTAATTTCATTCCCAAAAAGCATAAGTTACAAATTTTCCTCGGGAATTTTTGACCATTCTCTTCCATGATCAAGAATAAAAAACACAGGTCACAATGCAAAGGCCAGGATTAGAGAAACACATTTAAATTTATGATCTTGAAATTCAAACTGCCAACTGTACAGTTGCACTCGTCTATCTCTGCGGTGTAAAATTAAAGTTGTCTTTATGAATATAATTGATAAAGGTTTAAGGTGATTAGGATAACTTAAAAATTTGAAAAAAAGCATTTTTGTACAGGATAAACACTGTTCAACAGCTGTCGGCAGCCATCATGACTGGTGTCAAAGATCACCTTCCTAGTGCAAGGTACACTGGGTAACCAGGCTCAGAGAGCTAGAAACCAAAAGCATCACCAGTGAGGTCACCAACATCTGTGACAATGAAGAGTATCGTAAAAAATGTTTAATCAAAAACCCATCTACTTTGAACACTGAACTGTTTCTTCCAATTGAAATTAAATTTCAAATCTTACTCTGCGCAAGCTAATGGGCTCACCCCTATTGTGATTTTATTGAATCACAATAACTGGGTAGTTTTAGTCACTTAGTCTCCTCAGCAGTTGAACGCAGAGTCTAGAATTATCCATGACTCAATTTTAGTTTCACATTTGACTTGTCTTTCAAAACATGCTCATTAAGCTATTTTGATGACACACCGTAAACTGTTCTTTATAGTTTCAGAGACGACATTCCTCATATAAGTTTCATATCCAATCTTTCTTAAAGAGAATTTGAACTTATTTTTGTATCACACTTTTATTGCCACAAATGTGACGTAAATCCTATATTTACAAGCAAGCAATAAAAATATTATTATTATTATTATCCAATACATCCCTTCAAAGTGAACTATTTTTCTCAGAGTCACATGGCTGTCCAATCATGTGAAAATCAGATGTAGAGATGGCAACATTTAAACGTTTGCCTTTTCCTCGCTGTTGTCATTAATAGCGGATGGTTGCATCTGACCTACTTCATCTGACCAACTGCTATAGGAGATCAAGTTCAAATCTAGCACATTGGCCAGAACAGCCAACCAATCAGAAAAAGGTATACAACCACCACTCATTATGGATTGCAGCATTTTATTTAAAAACACAACCTGATTGGCTCCTGCGAAAGCACAAGGTTGAACATGATCTCCTGTGGCAGTGGAGTCAGATGAAGTGACGTGACTATCGTCAGCAGACGAGAACAGCAAAGAACAAGCAATGGAATGTCACCATCCGTACATCTGATTTTAATCAGATTGATGGCTACAGACTTTCAACATCCTCTACTATTATGTGCCCTTATGATATATGTTTGTACTTATAAATTTTGTTGAATTTAAGGGAAAATGCAGAACTTAAAGTGTCTGTTATTCTTTGGTCAAAATGTCATTTTAAGGTAGCGTTGCACATAACCAACACACATTTTTCAAAGCAATGTTTCTTATCAAAGATGACATACCCCCCTCTATTATATATTTTCTACAGGCAGAGAATCTTAAGTTTACTATGGCAGGAAAAGTTTGCTCGAAGGATGAAAGGGGTACATATTTGGGGTAGAAAACCTCAATTTTGGTATGAATGAGAAAAATCAATTGAATTCAAATACTTGATACTGCTTTAAGAAATTTAATATCTCATTTGAAATGAGTACATGTAGAAAAATCAACAAGTCTACTATCTGTATGTACATGTTGTGACTGAGTATGCAAGAAATTTGTCTGAGGCAAAAAAAAAAGAGTATAAGAGTGTATATTTAAGCAATAACACACATCCGGTGACGGTATACAATGAGATTTTGACCAGTTCCCGACATATATGCATAAGCAATATTCGCGTCTCTACCGATCAGACCACTGCATTAGCGCCATCAATATACTTGTAAGATATGTTACAAAATTGCACATACTGGTTGGTGAAGGTCCTTGTCAGATGTGGAGAAAGTAGTTTTGCTCAATTGTTTTCATTATCATGCCATAATTGATATTTATCGACATCCTATGCATGTATCATGCATTGTAGTTTAGCAGAAAGGCTAACAGTTTGTACAGAGCCTTTAAAAGTATACTGTCACCTTTTCCAATTTTGCTACAGTTACCATGGAAAAGAGAAAATCTAACCAATCACAGATTTTAAGCAGGTGGCCGCTTTTTAAAAACAGCGCCCTCACATGGGCATTTTGAATACCAAGGAAAGCCCCTTTGACCATATATGGGCATATTTAGATTACAGGTGACTGTATACCTTTAACAGTCTTTCATTCTCTTTCTGATGAAGCCATGGCTGTACTTTTTCTTATGTTTATCCATGAAGTACAGATGTATTAAAAGTATATGCATTTATGGTAAAACTTCGCACAGAAATATCTTTATTATTTTTCTGTTTATCATAATTCACAGGTGCAATATTACTTCCAGTGGTGGCAATTCCATTCCTTGATCTGAGTGATGGTACGCATGAACTCAACACTTCGCAAAAACGTTTCTACTACCTCCTTGGTTTGACGCTGGTTGCTATAGGAACTGGTGGTATCAAATCTAATGTAGGACCGTTCGGAGCCCAGCAAACAGAGGATCTCGGACAAAGCGCGGTGCAAACATTCTTCAGCTGGTAGGGAAAGTTTCGTCTGTTTTTGCGAATATTAGGATCAAAACCTTTTCATCAAGTTTTTAAACAGGACATGAATAATATCTATATTTTCCAATGATACCCAGACTAGATCCAATTGCCTATATGTAAATGAACACTTTAAATGTGGATATGTTTTAGATTTCTGAAATATTACATTCAAAAAACTGTGCACACATTGTTCAAAAGTTGTTGCCTACGCTTGAAAATTTTACTTCGCGACAGTTTTGATAAAGCAGATGTCTTTCGTACTTTTGCACACTGACAAAGAAACGGTAATGTTTGATAAAATCAGTCAAGAGTTTCAGCAAGTGGATTAGACAATGAGAAGAGTGTAGACAGTTATAGTGTAGGATTAGATGCTGCCATAGATGTTGGGATAGATAAAATATATTCTTCAGTCCTACAAAGTATACATGTGTTATCAGAGGTACAAATACAAGGAGACTTGTATTGAGTAATTCAAAAAGTTAATTAAAAGAAACCTAATGTCTTGCAGGTTTTACTGGTTCATCAACGTTGGCTCAGCCGTAGCATTTTCTGTGGTGGCGTACATCCAGCAAGAAGTCAGTTTTGTTATCGGCTACCTCATCCCTGCTGTTAGCATTTTAATTGCTACAATATTGCTCCTGATCGGAAGAAACAGCTACGTCAACCGTCCGCCCGAAGGTAGGTCAGATTTTCGTTAAAACACTGTCAGATATATTCATCAATTTGCAAGGGTAGGATATTTGTAAAATATCCAATCTTTACATTGACATAAAGTGATAAATAAGTGACAACAGGACTTTGTGACCTATAAACCACAGGTCAAAGGTGATTTAATGACCCTGAAGTGACATAAAAGAAACCAAGGTTCATCATTTGTTTAGAACAGTTTACACATTACAATATAGTTTCATTGCTGCAGCTTGCCGGGCAGGTGTCCTACCCTCAGAGTTTCCTTGACAACATTAAATATGTTTGTAATTTTCTTGTACTAAACATGTTAGGATTTATCAAAATGTTAAAAATTCGAGAAAGACATTTATTAGATCAAAATCAGGTGTAAACATGTGAAAGTGTTTAGGATGTAAAATTAATATAAAAGACCAGAATTATTGAGGGCATATTTTCAAGAGAACTGTGGATTTTCCAAGAATTAAGTCACTCCTTATATCCCCGGCATTGGCATGCCCAAGTTAACCTAACACAAGTATAATATGTAGCTTTTAATTGTGTATTGCTCATAATTTTAGCTCCGGTGAAGAAAATGACCAAGTTGTACAAAAATTGATCATAAGTAGTTTCAACAGTAACCCCAGTGCTAAACATAACGAAACTGTTTTGAATGTTCCTGATATTTTGCTGTTTCCCCTCAAACTGCTGTCCTGTTTACGCTTCTAGCATATAAAACATGGTTAGGCACTTAAAGCGAAATCACAATGCTCCTGTCAATATACACTGAAAGTGAAATTACGGCCTCCTGTCAATATACATGTTCTTTTCTGCAAGTGCAGGAAGTGCATACTCCAGGGTTACCAAGATTCTTTGTCAAAGTGTCAAGAGAATCCGTTCCGAGTCTTTGAACGGAGTGGAAGTAGACAGCTGCCTGGATAGGGCCAAGGAGGATTATGGTGGAAGTTACAAAGACATCCATGTTGAAGAAGTCAAATCCCTGGGCAGGATTATTCCGGTATTTTTGACCATCATTCCATACTGGACTGTGTATTTTCAGGTGAGACTTTTGTTTTCATACATTTCCAAATTTGACATGATTTCTTTTGCAGTGCAAAAAGCAATAATCAGAGATTTCACTGACAGTTTTTTCCCGGTCAGGAAAATTCTTACTCATAATATTTTGACATTGCCAGTCTTATATTTGGCATTTAGCAAATTGCTCAAGTATTTAACTTCTTTTTTGAGAAATGTAAAACTTTTAACCTGAATAATTTTCGTCTTGTAACCTGTGCACACTCTATTTTCTGTAAGCAGGTTGACAATCACCAATGATAACAATACATTTTGGCCAAACTATGTTGGTGAAAGGGTTATATAATAGCAAGATTTCAACTAGCTGTGTTTGTTGCATCTTGTTGATGTCGTTGATTTCACTTTGGAGGAAGTGCAAAAATTTAGTACCGCCAAAATTGTGTAGTGCTATCTACAATCTATGAGTAAACTTGGCTGACATGCCTCTTTTACAATATATGGGCGTATGCAAATTTGTTGACAGTAGCCAAATTGTTGATTTTCACTTTTTGGTCATTTGAAAAAGAGCAGCCATATTGTACCACTATAGTGTCACTTATGTCTCATATATAAACATGGCTGACACGCCCCTTACCATATATAGATATATGCAAATTTGCAGCGACCAATCAATGCTAAGCTGAGAATTACCATCATGGCTCTTTTTGCACCACATATGTTTTCTCCCACACAGATGCAGTCAACGTATTACTTACAAGGAATGGGGTTAAGACTGGAACATGACAACTTCACCGTCCCAATCTCGGCCCTGAACTTGTTCAATATTGCTATAATATTAATCATGATACCCGTCATGGACAGACTTGTCTACCCGTGTCTTGAGAACAGAGGAATTAAATTCACCCAGTTGAGAAGAATAGGTAACGGATAATTAGTATCACTTCATTCAAAATTCATGAATGCTGTCAGTGTTACTTGGTAATCACAGGGTCCGCATGGTCCTGGAAAGTCATGGAAAGTCTTGGAATTTTAAAGCTTCCTGGAAAGTCTTGGAAAAGTTCTTGAAAATGACATTTAGTCTTGGAAAGTCCTGGATAACTGATAATCCACCCACAAGTTTTTTTAAAATGACATTGTTATTAGTCATGATGTCATGAAAACGATGTGTAAAATGATATATAAAAATAATATATTATACTGGAAAATGGTATTTTAGACCTCAAAAAGTTGTTGAAAATTGCAGAAAATGCCCTTGAAAGTCCTTGAATAATAAGTGACTTTGACTGTATGGACTCTGTAATCAGATTCCAAAATACTATTTTTGAGAACACCTTTCTGAAATACTGAGTGCCAACATGATCTTTGTCATTGTTATGTTAAACAATCCCATTTTAGTTTAAAAGTTTGTGTGTCATCAATTCAAAGAATGCAGGAGTGCAATTTTACGTAAATGACACATTGCTGCCAATACGTGATGTACACAAGGTATATCAGAGATTACATACAATGCATGCATGCGCACTGAAAAGGAAATGCTTACACCCTGAGCTTAATATTTTTCTTTTGCCAGTGTGCACACTGCGTGTCAACATTCACCAGCTTACCAGTGTGTACACAGCGACCAATGTTGCTTCTCTTGATCAATAATATATTATAGCTCATTCTCATCATTCTTTGCAAATTTCTCTTTTCACTTTCTTGGACCAAATATGTTCACTTTTAAAGTCTTTTGTATGTTTTATCATCTTTGCTCACATTTTATCCCATAACCTTGACTTATTTGCACATTCTGCTGAGTGAAAAAAAGTTAAAGTTTGTGTTAAAACTTTGCTTGCACAGGGTTTGGTATGATTCTGGTCACGCTGTCGGTAGTTGTAGCGGCCATTGTGGAAATATTTCGCAAAAAGAACATCAATTCGGGAATACCTCTACAACAGGTGATCAATGATGACGTCTACAACGCGTCAAATATCAGTATCTTTGTTCAGATACCTCAGTTCACGCTGATCGGAGCAAGTGAAATATTCACCTCAATTACTGGTAGGTACAGGCACCTCTGTTTTAGTGGATTTTAGATCCCATCCAACAGATTACATGTACTTGAACTTGTACAGGAGATCATAGGATATATTCATTGTCTTTCCTTCCTAGATTTCAGGTTTAATCTGTTTACTTTACGAATGTCTTACACAGCACAATATGTTACTCATGAATATTCATGTCAATTTAGATCACTCAGATTCAGAAAGATACAGTAACGTGCTGGTGTCTATAAAATTCTGCATGCTGGAAATTTACTTTTACCAGGCACATTCACTGTGTGCAGTATATCTCTCCCCAGTGCAAACTGAATTATGATAACATATGCAGTGCATTCCATGGTGCATCATGGTCCTCTGACTTACACGGTGTCAATGTTGAGTTATAAAACCAGTAATCTTAATTTTGGAATGGCTGAATAGAATGATTATTGGCTTCCATTTTGTGTTTACATTTCAGTTGGAGCTGAATCAGTCCGTGTCCATTATTTGTATGATTGCATGCAAGTAAATATGTACCGGTATATGTCAGCATGTACACATACATGTTTGTAAAGTCTGTCATTCTGTTGATCTGTCTGTCTCTCTATCTGTCTATTTGTCTGTCAGTCTGTCTATCTATCCGTCCACAAAAACCAGTGCATGTGTCACCCAAATATGTATGAAGATGCCCTACAGTTGTTAATGGGATCTGTTCAAACCATCATGTTTGTTTCACAAATATGCAAATGATTTCCAAAATGTGAAAATGGTCACACTCAGAACTCACAAACTTCTGATCCAACCGCCTTGATATTTAAATGCCATTATCATAATGTAATGCCATAAAATATATTGTAATTTTATTCAGGATTGGAGTTTGCATATTCACAGTCTCCAGCCTCAATGCAGGGTGTCGTCATGGGAATGTTTCTCCTCACATCTGGTCTTGGCAGTTACCTCGGCTCTCTTTTGGTTATCATAGTAAACGCTGCTTCAGAACGTAAGATGCAGTCTCTTCTTGCTGTTTTAAAATGTCAAAATCATAATAGCCTTGTATAACAGACAGACATGCTGTGCAAGACTTATGATGGACAGATTTTGAGTATAAAGGGTGTAAGAAATAGCTGAATACTGAATACTTCCAGACTGACCTGAATTTCAGACGTGAATGTATTCTGTCATGCAAAGTAGTGTTAATTCATGCAAATCAAATTTAGTACCTAGTATCAATTAAGGATATTCATCAGTGTCATGAACTATACTCCTCATGACATCTAGATATTAAATTTTGGAATAACCCTATTGTTTGTCATAGGAAAAAATGGACCTCAGTACAGGAAATAGGGATGAACAGGTCAAAATTAAGTCTGTCGTCTAACTTTTGAAATTTCTCAATGTTGAGTAAGTGTAGAGATTTCTTGAAATTTACATGGGATAGGGTTCAAGGACAGTTCAAACCTGGTCATTTACTCACTAGACACTCACCCTAGCTCAATGTCTAAACCTAGTCCCAGCTGATGGGTGGGAAATTTCCAGCTGGTATATCTGTCCAGGTTGGAACCATCCAATACAACATACCAATACATGCAATATGCAAACATGTTATCGGAACAGCACAATTTATTTTATTTTTTTTGGCATAACATGTAAAGAGTTCTTTGGCCTGAGAGAAAATTCTTCAATTAGCAGTGCATGGATTGGTTCATAGGGCACATTGCTATAACAAAAGTCATATATTTACATCTTTATTTCCCCCTCAGCTCATAAGTGGCTGCCAGATGAAGATATTAACAGTGGTTACCTGGAGAGATTCTTCTTCCTCCTTGCTATCATTATGCTGGCTGATTTCTTTGTGTTCATCGTCATCACATGGAGGTATACGTACATCAGGACGAACGACCCCCTACCTCTCGATACAACGCCCCAGGGCAAGAGGGGGACTCTTAACCTCGGAGTAGACCTCAAAGATGGGAGACTGCCAAGTGAACCAGATGACAGTACAGTCTGAAGAGGAGTGTTACAGTCAGTGCAAATATTATTATTATATCACGGTACTTTTATGTTGAGACAAGAACTATTCAACTCCATCAGATACTCGGATACACCAATTAATTCTGAAAATCATATTTCAGGGATTGTCTCAGAGAAATCTTCAAGCAAATGTTGGCTATCTAGGATTGTTATATTTATCTGTTCTTAATGCTGAGGGATTTTAATCACTTTTGAATCATTTTTTTCAGTTGTTTGTTCATTTCATTATTCACAGAGTTTACTCTTTCAACACAAATATACAGATTTATTTTGTTATTCAGGGAATTTATGCTTTCCATTATCAAATAAATGCAGTCCAGGCGGTACATTAGTATTTCCATACTTCTCACTCAGAAACCTATGCTTTTTAATATTTTCTAATTGTTATTATTTTCTATTTTATAAAGAAAAAAAAACAACTCAGTGTTTTCATTTTGAACGAAGGGACATGAGATGCAAAATGAAATGTGACACCCACCGACTTATTGTACAGTGTTTAAAGAAGCCATCTCATTGGCTGTCATACATTTTAAAACTGATTTTACAATGAGATAGGTAACCTGATTGGCTGTTCCACTAGCTGCTGAAATTTAAGGG
>LD344593.1:39047-49492 GCA_001465055.1 Ptychodera flava
ATGGAGAGCGCCCTCAAACAACATCTGTCAGTCTGGTATTTTATATGGATCAAGCTATGATATGAAAGTTGTCCAGTGGAGAAGTCCACTTATGTGCAATATTTTGAATTTTATACAGTATGAATTTTATATAATGATTGAGGGGTGGCAATGCCTCATAATTTCTCAGTGTTTTAAAACAAGCTGCAATGAAATAATTGTAGCCGTTTTTAAAATGATTTGCTTTATTATAGCAGTTAAACACTGCCATGTACGGCAGTGTTCATTGATTTTAGAACTGGACATATGATGCTTTTTAATGTGGCTTATGAGATGGAAATATTCTCATTGACTTATTTCAGCAATAATGTAACCCCTTCCCATCTCATAAGGCCATTCAAAGAAAACTCTTTGTTTGCTGTCCTTGGATATTAGAAAAACATATCAGCCAGCCAGGGAAAAAACAAACACAGACAAAAATACAAGTGTATTAACATAAGCTAAATTTTTTGGGGGGTTTCCTTTGGAAAAATAATATTTTTATTTGTAATAGTGTGAACATGGTGTTTGTTTTCTTAATTTTCTCTGAAAACCTACCAGCACGTGGACGGCAAAAACAAAGAATTTTATTTAAAGCACCTAATGAATAAAAGCAAACTTTGCACGATGTAATGGATATAATGTCTGAGGTGAAGCTGAGTACATTATGGAGTGCAAAGTTTACTTGAGTACATTATGGGCCAGGAGGGGGGTACATAACTGCTATTATTTGATAGTTTTGACAATGCTAGGGAATTTGTAGATGTGGAAAACATCTAAGGCCTCAATACTGGATAATCCAACTGGATAATCCAATTTCAGTAATAATCCAGCATATGAAGTTGCAAAATTCACTAGTATTGACAAAGCTATCACACAATGTTCAATCATTGGGATACTATAGTTTGCAATCCATTGATTAGCTATGCAATCAGGAGGTGGTATCAAAGTATTTAAGCTGAATTTCATATCATTTTAACCAAGCCTTCAACAGCATCCAACAGTTTTATCAATTTTGTACTATAAATCTTTGTTTTGCGAATAGTCAGGGAGTAATAACCAGTTTTTAACATCATTTCAATGTATTTGTCACCTTCAAAAGGCTTTATTGAAAAATTTATTTCTTAATTTTTATTCAAGAGCAGTGTACTATTTTAATGTTTTACAACCTTTTTTGTAAATACAACTTGATTCAGCTCAGTCTGCATTTTTTCATTTATACGGTTTAATCATTCTCCTAGGATATAGGGGTATGTTGGTCAACATTTTACCTGATTTCGCATACTTACAATTTCTTGGAATGCCGTGTTCCAATCTGGTTTTTGTAATCATTTATGAGACGCTTATTGTTGATACACGTGTACCAGTTCATGTGTGAGCACAAAATTGTCATGATATTAAACAGTGTTGCCGCCAGGATGTGCCCTTGCGACAACGTCCCTAAAACAGAACCCGTTGTCCCGCATTCTTGCGTACTACAGGTCACCTCGGGCGCATTTGTGAGTCGACTGTGTTGAATGTAGTCTACAAGTAATATCTGTTACTAAATGATGACCTTTGTTTTGCATAATTATTTCCAGGTTTGCACAGTAAATACGTACTTTCAGAGCTAGCCATGGTTAAAAGTAATAAAAACGTTGCACTTGATATCATAATTTGCTTGACCGTAGTCTGTCTGAGTTCTGATTGGCGACACGGTAAACTGCTACAATCACCTGAAATTTAAGCATAGTGACGCGGTCCTAGTAGCTTGAAATTTGTTCAGTGAAACTAATATGTTACAAAATAATATAAAATTTGATTGATAGCTGATGCTTGTTGTCCCCAAAATGTGTAGAATGTCCCCAAAAATAAACTGTAGTGGGACACAGTGTCCCCTGACATAAAATTCCTGGCTGCAACACTGATTAAATTGCTATGTAAATTTTGTCATCATGAAGGTAGCGTGAGTGAAGTATTATGACAAAATGCTTTTGGAGGTGAGGGGTTTTATTGCCCGACCTTTGAGCTTGGGTACAAATTTGTCAGAAATAATCCCTCTATAAAACCTTTTGACAAAACTTCCAAAACCACTCATTCACGCTGACATACAAACATGAGTAGACATGTAACCAAGATACTTGACAGGTATTCCAGGTAGTTATGTACATTTGAAACCATGAGGACAGAACTGTGTCCAATTTTCAGTAAAAACGGCAAACTGAGCAAAAATAAATCTTGTGCAAAGATTCAGAAAACAGACAATCTGATTATTTCTTGTAGTTTGGTGCATTCCTGTGTGGGATGATGTATAATGCAGAGGTCAAAGTTCACCATAAGGTTAAGTCATGCTTTGAACTGTGCTTTTGATGCAGTTGTCATGTTTATCAGACAATACCATGGAAACCCCATGGCATTGATAGCCAGTGTTTGCTGTGTGACAGAATTGGCCTTTCAGAGCATACTTTGCTGTTCCTGAAAGATTTTTCAGTCATTGGAAAAGTTATTTTCCATTCTTCGTGTCAGATCTGGTGTGAACAACAGGTTTTCCAGAACATGAATCCCTCACAATGTAATCTTTTCCAACTGAATCACAGCATCCTGAGTCATTTGGAAAAGTAAAGAGAGAGTAAAATTTTGACCAAATTTTTTACAGCAAGATTTTTGTTCCCCTTGAAAGAGGCAATGTTAAGACGGCAGTGCGCCCCTTGAAACAGAAAGACTTCAACTTTCCCTCAAACTGTTCTCAGGGAAACTTGAAACCATTCCTGTCCAGTATGAATCAAAATCAGGGATCACTGTTCAAATTTTGGTACTAATGAAACAAATAACCTCACATTTACCGATATTTGAAATTCAAAATTTGCAGCCATCATCCCTGTGTAACTCTATGGGGAAAATTGAAATTTTAATTTTCAAAATGTGCTACTGGAATTTCATTTACTGCAAGAGTTTTACAATGAGCCCCAACAAGCGGTAGACCAGAAAAGTATTTTAAAATTTGAGTCTGAATATCTGTCCATGAGGCGCATTCTAGCTTTAAAGGCCTGAAGCCGTAACTATTGATGATATTTGGGGGGATTTGTGTTTTAATGTCAAGTACAGATTCTTGCTCTGCTTCCCAAACCATGTTTAGATACAGGGTATTTGGCTTGTCAGCTCAGCCAATACATTTACAAACTGCATTGTTATTATTGACAAGTGAATTCTAGAACAGACTAGAATTCAAATTTAAACAATGATAGTGCATTCTACACTTTTGGTTGGTGTTTTAGCATGTTTTGGGGAGTTCAGTAAGAATATGGAATGAAAATTGTAAAACAATTATCAAAAGTGACCTTCCAGCACTGTGGGTACCAGAAAATGCATAGAGACAGGGGAATGCTGTAGTTGATGGAACTTGAGGGGAGATTAAACGCCTAACTTATAAGGGAGCAATGTTCCGAGGTATACTGCTCGTTTGGTTTTGCATTGATCTGGGTTGCCTGGTGGCCATGTTGAGCATTGAGGAATTTCAGTGGTGGGGAAAGGGCAGTCAGAAGCTTGAATTGGTGTGGGTAGTGGGGCGGACAGACCATAGATACTGGAGGGAAGTGGGCATCAAAATTCAGTGGGCGGGCATATTTTCCGTATATGCCAGTGGGAGGGCAGTTATGAACAGCTCTACTTTCCCCTCAGAATTTTAGGTCAAGGTCAAAAATAAGTAAAATCGGTATATCAGCCTTCAAAACGTTTTTTTTTGATGGTTGCACAAAATTGATGAAATTTACCAGTTGGCAGCACCTGTGCATATACACATAACGATACCAAACTGCATTCATGTGAAGTCGTTTATCACAACTTGTCTTATCAATTATGGTATAAAAATAGACTTACCGTATACTACTGTAAGATTTTATTGAACTGTAGATGTAAAGATATAGAAACCTCAGATGTAAGCTGTGCATCACACTTTTCTTAAATGAATATTTTTATATGCAAGCAGATTCAAGCTATTAAATCTAAGCAAGGATGTACTGTTGGTTTAACCATAGGCAGTCACACTTCTAATTTCTATGGTTTAATAAATGTGTATAATAGGCAAATGATTTGGAGTCTCTGAAGTTTAAGGGGGCACTGCATGAAACACAGCGTATTTTACTCTACATCACTTTTTTGCAAATATTCATTCCATTTGAATTAATTTGTAAACCCAATATATATAAAACATTGATTGGATTCACCTTTTAGCCTGTCAAGTTGTTGTAAGTTGGGTGAGAAAGAAGTATTAATTTATGCAAATTTATGCAAATCACCTTAATCCTTGCTTCTCTTTTCTCCCAATTTCAAGATTTCCAAAGAATTTAAGTCCATTCTGGCTGGGTCAAATTTTCTAAAATTTTCAAATTATATCATTTTAATACTATTCAACAAAAGGACTAATTTGTTTGTCGATGAAGTTCTTTTAAATTTCGAATAAGAGGCATTTTAATTTTGCTTATCATGATTTTACTCACTTTTTTCAGTGTCAGTCTTCCAACCCCTGCCATTTTAGAATGAAGATAGGTAATGCAAATTAAGATAACCGTCTTTTTCTACATTTTACTCTTATTTTAATTGAAAAATTAAATTTTAATCACTTTTTTCAGTGTCAGTCTTTCAACCCCAAAATTGAGGTTTTCTACCCCAAAATATACACCCTTCATCCTTCGAGTAAACTATTGCTACCATACGAAACTGTAGAGTCCCTGCTTTTTGAAAATAGTATGAGGGGGCTTCCTTGTCATCTTAGATGAGAAATATTCCTTTAAAAGAAAACTGTGTTGGTTACGCGCAGCACCACTTTAAATTTAAAATTGCAGAGAGAGAGGGCCAAACTTACTCAGATGTACACAGGCCATAGTAGCAGTCCAATTTTGACAGCTCTTCGATTTCAACTGATACAGAAACTAAGGAATTGTAAATATTAAACACCGAGGGCTGTGTCCTATCAGTCAAGGGTAAACTCATCTCGAACTTTGCCAACGTTTCTATGCCAAAACATGAAAATGGAAATGGAAAACTGAGAAAACAAATGAAACTCAAGTTTTAAAATATACGTACCTGGCCCCAGTCGCTTGCTAATAGGTACGAGACAGATTAAGCCCCTTAGTCGTCGCACGGGTCAATTGCCGTGTGCCTGACCACAAGTGACACTGTACCTGCCCTTTGATCAATCGATACAAGTTGTTTGAAGCTTTCACTGTATCATAGATTACACTGATGTAAATCAGCACGATATGGTTTTTGCCTAATATGCATTCTGAACTTTGATCAGAGAAACCCTGCAACTGCTTGTCACCGAGAAGGCGAACCCCCATTGCAAATTCGAAAAGTAGAATTTTGGCACGTCCTGGGTTGAGCCTTTCATGTACCTGTAACTATCGATGAAGAGATAAAGGGTGACAAGTAGGGCACACATGGGTGCAAGGGTGGACACAGCTGGGGCATCGACGCTAATCATCAGCATGACAGGATCAAGTACTTGTCAAAGGTTGTATGTGAAATGGCGAATAAGTGGAAGAAGGAAAATCCGTCCAAATCAAGCATAAAAATGCGTTTGATCACGTGGCTACGCTTCAATAAAACCTCTCATTTCAACCAACGCGACGCGTCGGAAATACTCAAAAATACTATTGTAATTTGAAAGTTTGATTGAGACATGTGTAGGACAGTTTTAACTTGTCGTTTGTAACTGGCATTGAGTCACCAGGTCACAAAATTTCCTTTATGGCATCGTCATTTAAATTTCAACAACACTGGTGCATATTGCCAGTGAATCTATTCAGGTTCAACTGCATCCGCATCCTATTCCGTGTAACAGGGACAGCAACGTTGTTTCAATAAACGACCCTTGACACGAGTGTTTACACTTTCCGAGGCTTATTTCCCCTTTATCATTAATAAATAGTAATTAGTTCCTTGGTTGTGCTCCCAAAATCACCCAGTTCGCTTCGTATATTGTACAGTCTGTCGGTCTAGCCTCTGTGGAAATTGCCTTTTTACTGGTATAACAGATCAAACTGACACAGTCGGCATTTTCCACTTTTCATTCGTATCCTGTGTTGTGTCATTCATGCAACTCCCAAATACACGGACTCTCGTACGCGTCAGTATGAAGTTCTCTGTCCTTTTTACACTCAATGGCGTTTATTCGCGTAGGCTGTAGTGTACAATCTGCATCGAGCCCAGTCCAGTGACCCATTCAACGGTGGATTTAGTTTCACTTCCCTGGTGTTACTTATCTCATACATTGGCAAATTGAAGTGTAATTCTATAAGATCGGTTTATTTCAATCTGCACAGTTCAAGTGATTTAACTGTAATCTGCTTTTGTAAAGTCGCTACCTTTGCTTTTAATCCTGGAAGGCTCCTGTTCTAGGGGAGCAATCCTGTTCTGAGAAACAGGTTCTCTTTTTGAAGTACCACGGTCTGTTCAAAACCAGAGTAACATATTACAGATGAAGGTATTCCATGGCTGATCGAACCTGTGAACGCCTTAGAAACATTACGCATCGTCATCGTCAATCGTCATCATCATTATCGTCAGCATCAGCATCATGCTTACGATAAAGATGTACATAAAATAAAGAAACAAGAAAGGCGATACAAGCATATTTTCTCACTCAATCGTTTATCTATCTGTATATCGACATATCTCTTTATCTGTCTATCCATCTATCTATCTATCTATCTATCTATCTATCTATCTATCTATCTATCTATCTATCAATCCATGTACAATTCCTAGCTATCTATCTATATATCTATTTCTGTATCTCTCTATCTATTCTCTCTCTCTATATGTAGGCTATATCTATTTATTTATGAATTTGTCTCTCGATTAAATCATCTATTTAATATCAATTAAATTGCTAGGTTTCTTTACGTTTTACTTTAGTTTCTTATTCAGAAGTTAGTTTGGGGCAGGGAGTAAACATTTAGTTCCTAAAAAACTAAATCCCTTGTCCTCACCAGATGCTCTGTTTGACAATATGTATTTTTAAAACTCTTTCATCGCTAGATTTTTTTGTTTTTTGTTTTTGTTTATTTTCTGGTGAAATATATATCTATCTTGCCACTTTCTCACTAAAACAGCTTGCCAACACAGATTTTGAATTAAATAGGGAACTGAGTCAGACGTTTACTTTCCATTTAAACTTAAATAAAATACCTACGTTGTCCTGTCATTTGCATCAAACGCTATCAAACTAAAACGGGAAGTTTTTTCTAAATAAGTATTTACCAAAATAGTTGGCATATCATGTGAAATTCGTCCGACCTACTGTTTCAAGCTATTTCTATTTTTATTTTGAATAGAATGACCCTTTTGCAAATATTGCTTTACCAACACATGATTATGAATAAACCTTCATTTGGCGGTGACATCAGAAGCTGTTATTCCGTGGAAAGTGGTACTGTAACAAAACATCTAAAACACTTTACAAATTTCCTGTTCCTCTTTCCATTTACGGAGAGTAACTGGCGATGAGTATGTCTCGTTACCATGATAAGGTGTTCTGTCGTAAGCTATAGTGTATCGATTTGTCAAATGCGTTAATTCCCCACGTGTTGATCGTCTTATGGTTGTTGGAAGAGAGAAATGACGAAATAAGACACGGCGTGTGTAACATATGGAGCTTGTATACGTAGATCTCTTTGACCACATATGTTCTGCAGGCCTTCAGATTCCAATGTTACGCTCGTCACTGTTCAAATAATGTATTCTATTTGCGATAGAACAAACAGTAATTCATAAAAAACGTTTCAAATTGACTTAATATTTTGCAGATCTAAAAATGTACAGCATTTCATGTTTCAAGAAGTCTTCGAAAGGGAGGCCAGGGATTGGAATGATGTTGACGTAAACGTGTATGTGAGAGAGAGAGAGAGAGAGAGAGAGAGAGAGAGAGAGAGAGACAGACAGACAGTCAGTCAGACAGAGACAGAGACAGACAGACCATGGAGCTAGAAACGGAGCTCCATGGACAGACAGACAGAGGGGAGACTGATAGAGTGTGACATGGGCAGGGCGTGCAGAAAGAGGAGGATACGGAGATAACATTGTTGACCATGTTCACTCCACTGCTTAAATGGATGTATGAAAACTTGAAAGGAGAGTTACTGCTTTTGGGTGGAGGCGGGGGTTGATCATTCTCTACATTTCCATTTCCATCATCTTTCAGAAATGCATTTCGCACATTTTACATTCTGCCACGTTAATGCGACAGAAACCGTCTACTGTACATGCACGATACAAAATCACCGTTCAGATTTAGCTTTGCAATGTGTATTTTTCAAAAAATCTGTCAGCAGAGAAAACTTATTTATTAGCTATGAATATTTGGGGAATTTTCTAATAAGTTCCTCGTCGGTTTTTTGGAATCAGCGAATCGCAACTTTCAGACTTTCGTTTACGGGCGATGAAAGGGTATGAGGGTCTGAAAACTCAATGAGTCAGGCCTGCCACGTGCGTAATTTAATTGTCTAAGGTATACACCAGGAAGTGAACTCAATGAACCTGCTAGACATCAGGCACGATGCAGAGGGAACTCCTGCGCTCTGGTTAGTATTCCAGTTTGTTTATTTAAACTATTTACCTTCTTGACGTTATTACAGTGCGTTTAGATTGCCGGATATTGTATATATGTAAAAATTACAAACGCCTTGTCCTTGTAAAACCTATCGCTGCGGAGAAAGTTCGAAAGAATGTGAATTCGACACCCTGCCACCATGTTGACCTCACCGTATTGACATTAGTATAACCCGTTGGTGTTTAGAATTAGGGTGAGAGAGAGAGGGGGAGGGTGAGAGAGAGTGAGAGAGAGGTGAGAGAGAGGGTGAGAGAGGGTGAGAGGGAGGGAGAGAGACTAGAGAGATCAACACGACACGTTCTGTCGTTTGATCGTGACAAAATGTAAGACTTCCACGTTTATATGGTGTACACTACAGCTGACACGAATAGTTGTATACTCAGTTCTTTGTATCGAACAGACACCCAACCACTCTATGTCGAATATTTAAATAAGGTAGTTATTAGTGGGTTTTAATTCACTCTATGGACTCCTTTTACTGTGTTTGTGGTGTTTGTAGAAATACCAAAGACTATTTATCCGTGGCGGCAGACACTAGTATGAGTCCAATAAATGTTGATAGCTTACATAAAGTGTTTCAACAATAGTAAAGTCACCCACCTGTTGAAAGTATAAACTTATCATTCATTCTACTTATTCTTTATTTCAACAATTAATTTCGATCTGATCTTATTGGTATTTCTGAAAGCATGTTGCCGCCGATGTCATAATTCTCTCATCTGAACTTCAACCTTTGATGATCGTTTAGACAGCTGACACGGAACATTTTAAGAGAGTTGATGCCCTTTTGTATAATCCCGTGCTCGGTAAAAAAACAAGACCTCTGACAACTCACGTGTAGGCTAACAATCGCAGCAGCCTTCGCCAGTGCGTAGAATACAAGCATAGCATTCCTCTACGAAATAAATTCTTTCCCAGCTTGTGCAGGAATCAACCGCATCAGAGGTCGCCAACCGGTATTCAGTAGTGGCTGGAACTCCAGGTTCATCATATTTGTGACTTCTTGTGGCAGGGAATTCTGTGTGTACACACACTCGTAATAGTCGGGCTATATGTACTCGAAGCTCGTCAGACAAAACCTTGAGCCTCCAAGTTACCGTCATCAGTTAGAATCATATATGCGATAGATTATATAATAACTTAGACGGAACAATCGACACTTCTGTTTATTCTGTGCTTCTGAAATTGCACACTTATCATTTTTTTTCGAATTTCGTACCTCTTTTATTTAGTTTTACTTATGAAATATGTATGGTGACACATTTTTATTCACTTTGAAATGAAGGCGGCTTTAAAAAAAAAGGACTTTTGAAGCCGGCATAAAACCATAATCATTGTACAAATTTACCTAGCTTTGTACCCAACAGACACGCATGCGCATATGGTGTTTGTTTGCTCGATATCAAATATCAACATTTTGGAAGTTTCGGTGAGCGCAATCGGACACCACTGAACGCTCCGACGTATTGTCATTCTACCGCGACAGCGAGTGTTTAGTATTCCGGGTGAGTGGCACAGTAGGCTGTATACCCAATTTCCATCGCTCCCGTGGCAGCCACCAAACTACCGCGGCCGCGGGATTCAGCTCCACCCATAGGTAAGTTGATTGTATGGTGTCTCGGGGCCGACCTGTCTCATCGTTGTTAGGACACGGGAACTTCGTCCTGCCCCGGCTATATAGGATGAATATCATTGCTCAGAGAATGATCGAAAAGAATCGAATAGGTAAAATAGATCCTGCATAAACGTTTCCAAAAAAGAAAGCTATCATGATTCATGTTCTGGTCGTAGATTGATTATCTAGCTTACTGCCCTTATCACTTACTTCTCGACAAAA
>LD344593.1:105484-126725 GCA_001465055.1 Ptychodera flava
GTATATTTTTAACACTCCCCCCTTATTTTACTGCATGTATTAAATAAACAATGACAATTTAGTGACTATGATGGGTTATAGATTATGAATTCCTTTCTGTTCATGAGCACAATTTAAAATTATAGCGGTGGGCGTACTTTTACAGAATACGTGCAGATATACAACTCAACACATCTTCTTACCAGTGTCCACCATTATTTGAATTTCAGGTCATGAAAGGTAGATACATTTTGAAAAAGTTTGGTGTAATGCCATATACAACTATTTTTATCAGTAAGGGAGCATTCATTTTTACGGAGGGCGGTTCCGTGGAACGTAAGTTACAAGTGCAATGCAAAATGCGACCCTCCTCCAAATCAAATTTCTAAAATTTGACCCCCCAATTCATCAATTGTAAAATTTGACCCCAAGAAAAAAAATTATCTGATTTGATTCATCAACCAATTGCAAGAAAAAGAGTGACCCTTCTCAATTTTCATGCATAAAAACAGTGACCCTGCCCCGGATGTCTCAGTCCGCATCAATAATATCTTAATTGACTTATACTTTCTTTGAACTTTAAAAGAATCCTTTTTGAACTTTGACAAATAATCTTTTTGGTGAAATTCAAATATCTTATTTGTTTTTCACATCTGCACAGATTTAGCTAGTTTTGTATTGTAAAAAATATTCATAGTTTCCTCAGACCACAATGTATGGTTAATCAACATTTTGACAAAATTCGAAAATCAAATTTCTTGCACACACATGCAATTGTAAACCTAGTCTAATCAAGTACATCAATATCAATTATCAAACGTTTACTAATACACAGATTTAGCTAGTTATGGAAAACTATTGTTCATAGTTTTCTCATAGACTATACTTTATGTATAGTGGATCTACATTTCAGTGAAATACCAAAAATTAAATTTCTTGTTTCACTGTATATGATTACAAAGTTCAAAAATCTTAAGTTTGCAAACACTTCAAATAACACCATATTTTCAAAACTTTGAGCTATTTTTCCAAACATTCAAAGTGTTATAAAAACTATATCGTGAACATTGCATGACACTTATTTCACTAGCTAAACTTGAAAATTTTATTTTTGTGAACAAGAGTGCTCTTTTCTGCTTGTTATCACCTGTTCAGACAGAAGAAAGTCAAATTCGTATTCTGTTTTATATAGTTTTTGGTTAATTCTGTTGTTTTTTGCTATAATTCCATACAAATCTTCGTAAAATTTGACCCCCTCCAATCATTGATTGTAAAATTTGACCCCCAAACAGTTTTGTAAAAGTCAACCCCCACCTGATTTCCACCTACCCCCCCCCCCTTCCCATTAAAAAAACCGAATGATCCCTTACATCTGTGAGAGTGCAGTCAATTGGGAATTTTTTGAACAGGAATAATGTTTGAGTTTCACTGTTTAAATAATACGCCGATAAACTCCAGTAACGACGTCGATCAAAGACAGTTGTTCGTGCCGCAGTTCTAAGGTTCAGCTGGATTAAAAAAACAGTCGTCCTCGCTCCACAACAAATTTAAGAATTATAAATCCCTAGGCAATCATGATCCATCGATGTCACTTGTCAAAGCGTTGAAATTTTTGAAACAATGATCGTTGTCATGTTCTCAAGCAACCCATTAATACAATTTTTTGTGATTTTTTCTTCTCATATCTTCAGCAATGTGTGAATTCTCACGAGATTTCGATTTCGCTAATACGTTTGAGGAATCTCCTCCAGGTAGGTGAAAACAATCTTTCAAAACTAAGCTAAGATATTGTAATAGCAATCTATTTCTATACCCTGCATGTCGATCGAATAAAAAAAGACCATGTGATTCAAACGATTGCGACAAGTAGGCCCTGAAAGAAAAAATAAATCCAGTGTTCTACAAGGCCACGTTAAACGAACACCCGACGGAACGAAGCTATGTGGGGCGCAAGTTAAAGTAAAAATGACGTTGACAGTTTTTAATCAAGAGTACTCTCCCCCTTGTAGGTGACTCTCTTCTCTATGCCCCGGGTCATCATATCATCGGAAAAAATTGTGAATTATGACCAAATCTCAAAATAATTGTCCATTGATGGAATCATTCATTCACGTGTGATTTTTCATCGATTCTGTGTATTCTTGAAGTTCGAAGCTCAGGATACTTCACGTTAAGAAGTTTCCCATTAAAGGTAAAGTGGTCTGAATTTTTTGCAATTCTTTTATGGACAGACTTATATGGCTCATTTTGAAGCTGACTTTTCTTTTTACTAGGGACATGGATATATGCAATCGATGTAGGAGGGAGCGAGACTGAAATATCTCTTTCAATTAATAATTGCATCGAGCCCGAGGGATGTGATGATTGGTTCACTTTCGAAGGTAAACATGTTACTTGGAAAATGCAGTATGACTTAGAGGTGAGTAAAGTTAACCGTATCTTTTAGCATTATTTTTATGATTTTATTTTCAAGCTAAAATACGTTTGTTAGGATATACTTATTTAGGTGCGTATATATACACTTATTACTAACTACCCATTGGGACTGTATAATGCAATTTTGAACAGTTTGCCCAAAAATTCAATTGCAGCCCCATGCGGAAAAGCAAAAACTGGATACTGTGCATATCGGCACTGACGTTTTCACATAAACTGAACAGAGTAGTCCAATGCAATGCATAGGGGTGAATGTTTTCAGCTGTGACGTTGTATGTTCTGTTTCCTTTGTAATATTACCAATTTTTGAAAATGGAGAGAAATCAAAATAACCCGCATTTATTTATCAAGTTTTTCACAAAGGAACGGTTTCCTAATGCATTAAAAGCCCATATCCCTTTAGAGGGCAGAATTCAGACAAAACTAGGAGAGAATTGGAAGATATTTTGAGGTCAATAAATTTCAAGAGTTACAGCTAGTGGAGCTTTAATAGTAAAGGATAAATATAATTAAATGTTTCTTGCGATATACGTTTGTACGACCACTATGCCCAATTTACCCTCTGATGAAAACAGTTCACACACGTGCACGATGTCAGACCCCGCAGGTATAAATTTCCTTTCATGTGCAAAAATGTTCGGCATAAATTGGTAATTTTACCATGATAACTATACTCGGTTCAAATCTGTGATTTGTGAATGTTTGAGTGGGGTAAACGCGATGATTTGTGTTATGTTTTAATGCGGAAACGCGTGAGTGGCGTGACGTGATGAGTGGAATCAATTAATCCGCTGATACGGACAGCGGATTAGCAAGTTGGCAATGTTTTCGGAGCAATTACAGTGATTTATACACAGATTTGAGAGGAGATATGGACTTGTAGTAATAGTAAAGAAAGCAGTCAGCCGGTTTGGAGTTGAACTCTTTATTTGAAATATCACAGTCAAAATTAATAAAATCAAATTAAGTAAACCGTTGCACAAAACCCATCCCTCCCCACACCAGGGGACTGATTTCTTTCCCCTGTGGGTACACTTCCAGTTACTCGCATAGGATATTATGATCTTCTAAGCTTGCGTATGCGTAGTCAGTAAGCCGCTGGCGCGACTTTTAATGATCTGTTCGTCATTGCTCTTTTTTATAATCAGTTGAGTAATATTCACCTTTGATGCGAAAATAATACATTTGGCTTCCTAGTTTTACATAAAGATTGTCAAAATATATGCGCTCTTCGATTCATAAACGGAAAAGTCGTCCGAAAGTCTGCATCGTATAGTAGTTAATAGAATAATAACACATTGTATCTCTTCAAAGACCAATGAATGTACAAATGATTTTCGGATGAAAATTCAGTGTACCGAAGTTGGTAGAGATCCCAATCCAGTGGTAAGTATACAGTCCAATCAACGCTGCTTTTACAATCGCACTGTACCAAAGTTACAATAGCAAAAGTTATTTCTTTACCTGCCAGAATAATGTGATCTTTGAGAGATGCACAGACAAGCCGGCTCATGATTAGTGTGTTCAGTACTCTGCTTCATTGCGCTGTACTTGGTTCCCATAGTATACAATGTATATGTATCATGATATGTTAAAAATCAAAGGTCGCAAACAACTGGAAAATGTTTCTGCAGCATTTTCTTCCCGCTCTCATTTTCCCTTCACCACATACACAAGGTACACCGGACCTATATAACACATATGGTAGGGCGCATTCGCTTTTTTACCTGGGTCCGTTGGAACTTAAGCGACAAATGAAATGTAAAGAGTGACCCCTCTCCAAATTAAATTTCTAAAATTTGACCCCCTCCCAAATTCATCAACTGTAAAATGTGATCCCCTCCAATTATTTTTCATCAGATTTGATTCATTAATCTTTTACACTCCATGGCCCTGGGGTGAAAAATAGTGACCTTTCAAAAGTGTTTGCAAGGAAAAGACTGACCCTCCCGATTTTCATACACAAAAAACATCGACACTCCCCCAGATATCACAGCCCATATCAACAATATCGTAATTGACATATAATTTATCAGTTGAGATTTGGACTTTCAAAGAATCTCTTTTTGAGCTTTACAAATAATCACTGGGGTGAAATTCCAATATCATATTTGTTTTCCACATCTGCTCTTTCAAACATAATATTTTCATCATGTACATTAATATCAATTCTCAAACATTTATAAATGCACATATTCAGCTAGTTTTCTATTGTAAAAATATTATTCATATTTCCTCATAGACGACAATGTATAGTGAATCAACATTTTTGTGAAATTCCAAAGTCAAATTCAGTCAAATTCGTAAACTTGAACCCCCTGATTTCCACCGACCCCCTCCCCGAAAAAAAAGAATGCTTCCTTTTATACACATAAGCTTGAAAGCATTTATGCCGATCACAAGCGGAGCTCGTCGTATAAACTAATTTAATGAACTTTCGACTCTGCCGGCATTTAGACTATTGAACTGATCGTTCTTGTGGAAGACTTGAACGAATTTGATCCGGAATTTCGGGGAACTCCATATAAAGAGGATTTATTTGAAGTAAGTTAATTTTCTAGAAGTATTTAAAGCATCAATATCTGTAACTTTGATAGTTCTTTAGCTATTCATCCTAGAAAACACGTACATTTTATTACTCTTCTATTTCTCTCTTAGTAGTAGCTTTGCTGATAAAAACGACTGTACAATGTTTCACTTTATTGTTCGCAGATGAATTGTACTTGTAGTCAGAGTTAAATCCAGTTGTCGACAGTGGCATTAGAAGTTATATACATACATTATGCCGCGAAGTTATGAAAAGAGACATTTCGTCGCTTTGAATCCGGAGCGAAGTTTGGGGGCAGGGTATCCTCGTTCGAAAATACTTATTCACACAACATTTTCACGACTTTCCACCAAAACAGAGAAAATCCATAACCTTATAACTGAAAACAAATCAGGATACTTATAACCATGGTTAAATGCAGCACATGTAAAGTCTTAGTTTCAGTCTGTTTAAGTTTTTATCCTTTCGCAAACATAATTTGGATAATGGACTCTTTTTTATTTCACGGATCATAGAGGATGAGTGATAATAAAAACTTCGTTACGAAAATGCGATTATGCACACATCATACACCCAGAGAGAGAGAGAGAGAGAAGGGGGGCTGTACACGCATCTCACACCTCTGGGATGCATATCAATTACTATTATTTTGACTTCCAGTTGACGAATATCGACCACACAGTGCGCACTGTCGACGTCTTCGACGGAGACTGTGGTGATAGGACAGGCGGGTTTTTATTCAGAGTGATCGATGTAAGTATTTCAAATTTTATCCCTGAACCAAGACACCAGGTAATGCCTGCTTATACATCCGCTGCAATGTTCCAAACACATATAGGCTTGTCTTCCTTGTAAAAAATGCACTATGAAAGCAACTTTCTACGGTGTGCAGAAACCTAAATAAAATATAGCTGTTTGGAGCACAATTCGTTTTCATCATATATATATATACATATAGCTAAGTTTTGGAAGTTGTTTAGTCGGGGTGCCACCTAGTGGCGATTTGACAGGCTGTTGTGATACGACTTTTTCAGGCTCTACTAATATATGTCGAATGGGGGTTTTGTCGCAAGCTATACGTGTTGCTCTCATATATTTGCTGTGTTCAAGATTATGTCGACAAACCTTGTCTGATCAGCTATTCATTTATCTTGAAACATTTCAATTCGTCTTGAACTTCAGCTGACCTTTGTCTACCTCAAATCTACTTCATTATTTCTTACTGTTTCTTTCTGGGAATATTACAAAGAGAGTACGTGATACTGGTCTTCGAAACCTTATACAAGTGCATGTACGAAGTATTGCCGAGCAGGCCAAATCAAATTTCCAAGTACAACATTGTCAAACATTGTACTTTGTAGCTCATATACTTCATTTGCATCCCTTGTTCTTTTGAGCCAAACCCTTAACAATATTCCACCAGTAAAGAGTGATAAAATTTTCATTCAATGTCAGCAAAATAAGTTTGTCCGAAGAACCTTATGCATCGCTGTCATATCGTTGCCTCGACTCCTTGCAATTAGCAATTAGCAGCAATTTACAGTTGTTGCGCTGTAATGGTATTTACACGTACTCGAACATTTTCATTCATCACTGGAATCTCTTACTGCCCCTAGTGTGACCTTCCTTTGCAATGTCCCTAGACAACTAGGTTTGTAAAGCGGAGTCAAGCTGTGAGGGAGCTATTGTTGTCTACATGCGCAATGATATATAGTCTACGTGACATAGTGAGATTCGCCAAACTAGACAATTTGGGATTATCAGTGAAAGCGCACTGTAGAGATCAGAACTTCGTACCGAACAAGGGCTCGTGAGTGGGTCTAGGCTGTAATCGTCATCGGCAAGACTTCCTCAAAGGCCCAGCCTTATCTCGGATATCTGAGATCAATTAATGTGGAGGACAGCCTTCATAGGAATCCCATCAATCCGACCTTGAAAGGGTTTAAGGTTAGAGTTTGGTTTAGTCTTCGAGTTTGATATAAAACATACTAGGATTATATACCCCAGAAAAGAGCCGAAGGTTGGGAGGGCTTTAAGGAAGTGTTTCCGTCGTCATCATAACGACTGTCATCATAACCATCATCATCATCATCACCGTCGGCGACTGCGGCGTCGATATCGTCTTCATGAATCATACCATCGAAATATTTTAAGCGATTGTCATCATTTATCATATTGCCTTTATTGATGCCACATTCTTTTCCAGGATGACGGTTCTAGCAATTTTAATTTCAAGACAGTGAATACAGCTGAAGTAATGCTGATAGAACCACTTGATTATGAAACGCGGAGAAAACACAACGTAACACTAGAGGCCGACGTAAGTATTCCAGAGTTTGAAGCCGTGTGACATTTCAATTTAAAGGAGAAAAGGCGCTCGTTCTGACCTTTGGCCTTCAAGAACCTTCTATTTACGATCAAATGTGCAAAATGCCGATAATGTTAAAATAGAGACAAAGAGTAGATGACAATGACCCAGGAAATATTGTGTCGATATATTTACACTCTTACTGCAATCCACCTTATTGTGTTAGATAAAAATTAATTTATGTGAGCAAAGGCTTTATTATTTAGTGATTAGACAGAACTATTCATAATCGACAGTTTGCCTAAAGAGGTCATGTAAGCTGCGAGAACATAATTGACGCAATCGTATGCATATAAACCGTTGATCAAATTCTCTAACTTTATGACTGGTGTGTATAGTTTTCTGGTGATACAAAATATGACTTATGTCAACATATTAAGGGGCGCCGCACCCAACACAGTGTATTTTGCTCAAAAATCACTTTTTACAAATATTCATTCAATTTTAATTAATTTGTTAACCCAAGATTAAAATATTAATTGGGTTGACTTTTAAGCTTGTCAAGTAGTCTTAAGTTGTGTGATAAAGAAGTGTTAATTTATGCAAATATACGCAAATCCCCCTTTTTCCTGGGTTCGCTTTTCTCCCAATTTCAAGATTTCCAAAAAATTTAACTGTACTCTGGCAGGCTAAAATTTCTGAAATTTTCACATTATGTTCTTTAAACGCTATATAACAAAAAAGTCATTTTGTTTTGCAATAAAGTCCTTACGTTTTGAATAAGAGGCATGATAATTTTGCTAATCATGTTTTTAATCACCTTTTTTGAGAGTCAGTCTTTCAAACCATGCCATTTTAAAATGAGGATCGATAATGCAAAATTAAATAGTCGTTTTTTTCTACATATACTCTTCTTTCAAGTGATATATTACATTTCAGAAAGTATTGTCAGGTTTTTGACTTTAAATTAATTCTTATATTGATACTAAAATTGAGGGCTTTTACCCCAAATATACACCCCTTCATCCTTCTAGTAAACTATTGCTACTTTGTAAAAATATGTAGTATGAGGGGGTTTCCTTTACATCTTAGATGGGAAATATTCCTTTGAAGAAAACTGTGTTAGCAACGTGCATCTCCACCTTAATATCATTCTGACTTGAAACTTTATATATATATATATATATATATATATATATATATATATATGCTTAGTATCTCCTATATTTGCGTTGTTTCAGGACAAACGTGGCCGTAATTCAACAACCATACTAGAAGTGACTGTTCTAGATGAAGATGACATGACGCCGATATTCAACCAAGTGACATACAGCACTGAAGTATACGAGAACGAGGTTGAGCTGACCATAAATATCGATAACTTATTGGCCTATGATCAAGATCGTGCTGTAAACGAGAACGTGTATTACAGCTTCGACGGTAAGGAATATCCTTTCACGTTTACTTTAACCATGATTTTCTGTATTGAATCGTATTGAACTTTATGAACTCCTAATAAAGTCGCCGTGCACTTATTAGGTTTTTGCCCAAATGCCACAGCAATGTTAGCCATTCTTATGGGCTAGGAAATGTCTATCGTCTGTGTGTGTATGTATATATGTGTATGTATGTATGTATGTATGTATGTATGTATGTATGTATGTATGTATGTATGTATGTATGTATGTATGTATGTATGTATGTATGTATGTATGTATGTATGTATGGTATTATATTGATTCACTAATTTTAATGTACCAGGCTGTACGCTGTTGTTTATGTGTGTGTCCTTTGCAAGTTGCGAACCATTACATACTTCGCCTTGATATTTGATGGAGGGTACGATAAATTGCTTTCAAAAGCACGTGACATTATGAATATTACAAGCTTAGGTCCATAGCAGCTGTTAAATATCACCCACTCTGGCCTATCATATCTAAGCAAATGTGAGCAAAGTATCATCGACGCTATTTCTTATGCAAGTTCCTAGTTGTAACATAGTTCAAACATATGTAAATAATGATGAAATCTGCAATGTGTGTAAGACTTGTACAGGGTCAGCAAATTTTGAACTTTAGAATTTTCATGATATGCGAAATTACGTATTTCAAATACGTTTTCGTTTAACCCTGCAAAGGGCCGCCATATTTTCAATAATCTTCATGCTTTATGAAACTGCACTTTTCTGAAAATCATAAAGATGAGCAGTCGGTCCGTATAGACGTTTTAAAAACTATCTACTGTTGATTGACCAATCAGAGTACTCAATTCAGGGTGTTTTATTTACTCATAAAGCCTTGGTCACCAAATTCCAGAAACGAATGACAGCACCGTAGTAAAGTACTGTCCAATCAAAGGTGAACATGTCATATTCTGTAGACATCTGGTACGTTTTAATATTCAAATTTGGTAACACAGCTGAAACCAGCTGCAACACAAAATCTGCTGTGCCCTAGGGCATTTATATAATGTGCCCCAGGGCATTTATAGGATGTTCCATTACATTGGAAGGCTATTTCACAAATAAAAGTTTTAATTCATATCCTAAGCATGTTACATTGACAAAGGGGACGGTTGACGTAAACACATTGAAAACGAAAATATATCAGTTAGGGGCGATAGTTTTTAAGTCGGATAAAACCGCCGTACTCGACATTTTATCGTTGGGTTGGACTTCATATACCAGAAAAGCCCTCGTACTCGGGCTTTATCCTATACTTCTAGTGCTACGATGGCTCAATGTGCACATCGCAATCTTTTCACCTGTGACTATTAAAATATATTTTTTATCGATACCTATCGATAAAAGTGAGTCAAGCGAAGGTCACGATCAATGGCTACGCCAATATCACCTTATTACTTATTCAGTACAACTCGGAGGTCTGGTTTAAAATATAAAATCTTTGATCCTTCCTTGAAGACAGGCTGCGTGTATCGGTGGGCCTCACAACCACCACTTACCTTACCCGCTCTCAACAATTTATCAGTACCTCGCGACAAGATTGGTACCTAAATCATGGCATTTAAAATAAATATGTGTATTCTGTCATGTCAGGATATACCATGGAATCCATAAAAAATCCCTGTTTTTTCAGGACTGGTTCAAAAAAGGGTAATGTCGATTTGGAACCCACATTTTTTTTTAAATTTTCGTTTAGTTTGCTTACTTTCTAGTTGTGACTTACAAATCACAGAAAAAATGGATAATAACTTGATACCTTTCTCCAAAAAACGTTATGCATATAATTAAGGCACAAAAAGGTTACGTAGGTCGAGTTAACAAAATCATTTAACAGTATTTTCTTTGTTGGCTTCAGTTACAGTGCAATAAATACACGTTGAAGAATGAAATTTACCCTCAAGATGTTAGAAACACTCGAAGGAAGTTCGACGCTCTGCAGCGATATCACATTCTTTAGCATTCCAAACAATTAGTGGAGGTTAAAAATGTACATTGCAAGAGCGGAAAACTTTATTCTAATTAAAAGCGCTTAGTTTCAAAATGTCAGCATGTCTATCAAATTACGAGAATGTCCATCAAATTACGAGAAATTTTGGTTTATTTCAAAACGTGCAAAAAAGATAATGATTTTCCATCTCCTTTAAAAATATTGAAATATTTGAAATTAATCACACAATTTGTTTACAGACCAAAATAGGACAAACGATTTCATGTTAGAAAATGAACATCTTGCCATTGAAAGTAGCGATGCGACCATCACAGTGATCAAAGCATTCGACAGGGAGGCTTCGCCGGGTGGACAGATGTCCTTCACACTGAGGGTAAGACGAAATGAAATATTATTGAGAAATGAGCATAATCATATTACTTATTTTTGTGTTTGTTATTATTGTTGTTGTTGTTGAATATATTATCACATACAGTGAAGGCTTCTATTGTCTATGCTGTTATGAAAAATATGCCCTCAATTACTTGTGCAAAAGTAACAACCATTTAATGATTTTTATTTGTTACTTTTTTCCGTTTTCTGCAATATAATATTCCATAAGTAAACTCGAGAAAATGTCTGTCTGCTTGCAGAATGTCACATTGTTGCCCAGTGTAAATAAATGACGTAGAATTTAAGAGCCTGCTTTGATTCTTGTATTGATATTCATATTACATGGAAACAACCAAGTAAATATAAAGCTTGCATATTGTGCAGAGTTTCCATTGTGTATTTTGAAGTGAATATTCTAATTTTGAACAAGTTCAGTGATGGCAGTGCATCTGCACTAAATGTTTTATGTCTGTGTTCTGGAAAGGCATCAATACTTTGGAATGGATGACGACGTCACCATAAAAGTAACACTTTGTATTAAAATGAAAAAATACACAAATCAAAAAAGAGTACTACTAAAATGACTGGATAAAATAGTTTTAAAACTACACTGCGCAGAAAAAATATCTATACTACATTTGAAAGAGATATCGTTAAAAACAGACACTCTTCTGGGCACTGTCGAGAATTTTCAGAACACAAGTCCGGTTTAAAAGTTCTTGCGTAAATTTCTACTGGGGGCATAAAAGCAGTTTTGATTTAAAATAATTGGCGAATCATAATGCGAATGGATTATTTTGTATAACAAAGCATATGTCAAGGGTTAGTCTTCTATTGTTTAACTTAGGAATGTTCAGAATTCTGCAATACACAACGTAATATAAGAGGTGAAGCGGATAAATTATCGATGGGCCGGGAGGGGCTCATTATTGCTTTTATTTTGTATCTTTGGCAATGTCAGGGAATTTGTAGATGGACAGACATCTGAAGTCACAATACTGGAGAAAAGATACATTATTAGCAATATTTTAGGGGATGACGTAACAAATTTACTGGCATTGACAAAGCTGTAATATAATATTCACTAATTTCTCTCTTAAAGGAAAAACTTCGTCATATATAGACGAAATTGTTACAGCCTCAAGATGATCAGTTGAGAACTTGCCTTTATGTTGTACTTTTGAGGGGTTGTCTTTATAGATTTCTGAACTTCAACTCATTCTAGGCTGCGCAGAACAACACCAAAGGATACGAGTTATACGTATACCGAGACACGCAGGCATTGCTGACTGTCACCATTCTAGATGTCAACGACCATCCGCCAAAGTTTGAAACATTCATGTACGAAGAAACGACAATGGACGGAGAGGTAAGGATACAATCCAAATTCAAAATTTAGTCGCTCAAGATTGTTCACCAAATCAGTCACAATATGTCGCTGAGATTCTCATTATTTTTAAATTTGATAGTCAATTGTCGTTGTATTTTTGTTTGAATTAAATTGTATACAACAATTGCATATACTGGTACGGTAATTGACATGTTGGTTTCATGTGAAATAGACATGTTGGCATGGGCCTGGTATTACATTTTTCCGACCATGTGACCATTCACATTTGCATGTCTATCTGTCCTTCTCTCCCGACAACAGCCGATATTTTACGCGGAAGAGATGCGTGAAAATTCGACATTCGTTGGGAGAGTGTTCACTACAGATGAAGACATTGGAATCAATGCCAATGTGACTTATGCAATTGAAGGTAAATACTTAATAAATCTGTGTGCTTGTCGATTTTGTCATTTAAGCAGAGGAGCGAAAAAAATTCAGAAATCCCTTGAAATGAACAAACACAAACGAAAAATCAGAAAAGTATGGTTTAAAAAAGGGAGTCCAGATATATGTCCTCAAAGTGCATTCAACTGTAATATTTTCCCTGTTAGACTTATGAAACTTTGATTCTTTGATGATGTACATACCATTTTCACTTCTTCTATGCGGTTGCAATTAAATTTCTTCATTGTGTCACAACGGGTAAACTTATAAAGTGTGAAGACCTGAAAATATGATTGAGGCTATCTGAGACATATAGAAGGTTTACTTCGTTCATATTAAGTTATCATTGTCAAAAACTGAAAACCAATCTGGTCTGGTTTTTTGGTGTATGTTTGATATGAGAATGTCGTAAAAGATATGACTAGTGCGCATTTCTTTCATGATTAGTTTCCATTACGGTAAGCTCTTACTACCTACCAGCCTGCCTGCCCCCTCTCTCTCTCTCTCTCTCTCTCTCTCTCTCTCTCTCTCTCTCTCAAAGCTGGCAACGAGGATGGACTGTTCAAAATTGACGCCACCAGTGGCCGCATATTCACCGATGCGACTCTAGATTACTCTGAGAAGAAAGAACACACCTTGACGATATCGGCTGCCAACATCTATGCTGACATCAACAGTGACGTTAAAACTTTCATCGAAGTCACGGTCAAGGTCACAGATGTCAATAACCACGCCCCAGGGTTTACAAATACACCTTACACTAAGACAATCTCTAGGCAGTCACATATTGGTTCCTCAATTCTGACGATTAAAACAAGTGATGACGACGAGGTAAGGACATCACCGCTCTGTCCGCCATATGCTCTGACTTTTTACTTCTTAATACATTGTTTCTTTTTCTATACTCACCGAAACCGTGTCCAAATCCAAGTTTCGACTTATCAGCACCACCTTTTTAAAATTTAATATCCGATGAACAACAAGACTAATGCATGTATAACACGAATAAAATAAAGTTGCTTTTTATTTTAAATTAGAACAGAAATAATAGAAACCGCAATACGCAAAAGAAACAGCTACCATACCATCAAATGGCATCAAAAGAAATGTGTACGTAAAATTCACAGCATTAATCTTTTTGGACACAAGATATACTCACAGCCAACTTCTGACAGCCATGCAGAAAATTTATACTCATAACATTCTCAAAAACTACTGAAGGGATTTTTATCAGAGATTTTGAATAATCGTCAGGTAATTGACAGATAAAGAGAAACAAAGTCTGTTTCTATCAATTTATCAGGTAGGATCACCTATTTACAAGTCACAATTACAACAATTTTCACGAATCACGTTGGAAAATATATATACATGTATATATATATATATATATATATATATATATATATATATATATATATATATATATATATATATATATGCATTTAACAAAATTTTTTGAATATTTGTACATATTAGAATACAAACCTCAAGTAGTTTAATATATAGGATCCTCTAATCGTATTTACCGTCCTTAAACTGAACGACTCCCTAGGTTTCTAGTTAATAATGCGAAAGCTGTCAGCTTCAACCATTCACTCAATGAACACAGCGCTTCGCATGATCTTCATGTATGCCTCAAAATACCTCAGTCGTCTCATTAAGATGCTGTCACTTGATATGACCAAATGGTATACCTTAGCGTATGGTCACCATGATTGCATTTGATTTTCACAAAAACTTGTATCTCTTCCAGGGGCTTAACAGTGAAGTGTTCTACACGTTGGAGGCGTACTGCAACGACACTGGAGTCTGTAAAACAGAAGCTCTCATGTATTTCGCCATCGGCAAAGACGATGGAATATTGACTGTTGCGGCACCACTACCAGCGATAGCAGATACTCACATCCAGTTCGAGGTAAACTTTTGATATTTTACCTCACTTTACCTTATTTCTACCACTTTTACGTTCGTGTCAGAATGCGCCCCGCGAAGCAGATAATAGGGTTCTATCGATTCGATGGGCTCACAGCTTATGATGACTTTATTTTGAAAAACTTGGTGAGATAAATTGTACTTGTCACGTCACAGACTTGTTTTATTAAAATCGAAATAGATATTGTCCTAAAACAGTAAACAAAAAAAAAACTAAAAAAAGCCAAGTTAATCCTGGCAATTTGATCAAATCTTGCGCTGATAAGAAAAGAATATGATAGGGTGTTCTTTTTAACTTTGTGCTATAAAAGTGTGCATCTGGTAATACGTTTGAGTACTGTACTGGAACACATATTTTAAAGATTACATTTTTGTCCGTAAACTCAAAGTACTGAAGGCAGGACTGTCATACTGTGTATCTTGTGGGTAATATCACCACATATGCATGAGTAATTTTCTGTGAGCGCCGGGGATTGCTCAGTGTAACCAAATTTTAGTTTGACCAGCGTCAATTTCATTGCTGATGTCATCAGTCCTTGCGCGATGTTAAGATGAAAACGGTTGTAAGTCTACTGGGATATAGACAACACGGTAACTTCCAAATATATGTGTGTCCTTGCAGTTTTATATCGTTGCCATTGACAACGGTTCTCCAAGTCTGTCAAATAGAAGCATAGCAACTATTCGAGTACAGAACACGACTTCCGGATCCGGTCAACCTATATTCCTAGTAAGCGATCACAGGTAAGCCAGTTAATATTAAACTCCTACGACCTCTAACCTTCTCCGAGAAATCTTGTCCACGTTTTTCTTCCCTTTAATCCTTAACAATTAACAATTTTTTCTGCTTTGTACAAAAGAATGCCAATCTGTTATTGTTCAGGTAAAGGGCAAAATACACAATCTTATTGCATATCTCTATTATGGGCCGTCTTGCAAAACACCGATTGCTTCATCCAATAGGCATTTTCATGTCTGGGGCTTATTCAGATTCAGGTTGAAGTTCAACCATTTCTGATTTCAGTTTCAACATAACCGAAGAGGAGCTACCATTTACCACGTGTGAATCTCTACCAGTGCCCAAAACCGAGTCAGAAGACGATGACATCGACTACGCCATAACGGGAGGCGATTGTGAATATAAAGGTCTGCTAGGCCGATGCACTTCGACAACACACATTTAAAATCGCCCACAACTTGCGTTGGCTCAATTTATAACTTGGCCTGAAAACTAAATTGTCTGTGTATTGTGTTTTTTTTTAAATTTTTTTTATTTGCAATTGAAGAGATACCTCATACAGTGGACACAGATAATGATGACTTTTAGAGTTTCACGTATCGGTATATTTTATAAGTTATTGCTTCTAATTTTAAAACATACCTGCACATTCGCCGGTATTTTGACACTCGACTGTTAAGAAAGTTAAGCACTGAAGTGCGGGAAATTTTACTTCCTTAGTATCGAATCTGCGCATTTCGTTTAAACGACGGTAGAGATGGTCGATCATCGAACAGTATACTCGTGTGAGTTCCAAACGCAAGTCCTAGTACATACTGAAATCATAAGCGGGGCTTCGGACAGGTCATTCTCCTCCGAAGGTGGAAGGCTTTAACTTTTCCGTAGCAAAGGAGAAAATCATAGCACAGTAATTTAATCAACTATTGAATTGCAATGTTTCAATGGATTTATGAGTAATGTTTGAAAATTGTCACTTGATTGGACTAACACCGATTAGACTCCAATCTCAACTGCAGTTTAAACATTCTCTTGATCAATGTTCTCCAGTTCATTTCGTCCTGAGAAAAATTGATGGCAGAACTTGTGAAATCTGCAACGCTATGAGGCTGGACAGAGAGACGGTCAGCTCTTACACTTTCGTCGTCACGGCAACAGTGAATGTATCTGACGTCACTCCCTGCGACCCAAATCTAATAAGTAAGTTTTGTGTAAAAATTGACTACATTGCCTTCTTGTTATACTATATAAACGGAATCTATTTAGACACAACTCATTTGCATCATACACAAAATCAAACAAAGGGCTTTAGAACCAGTAGTTTAAGAAATGGTCTGATTTGGTCTGTTTTCTCCTGCTAAACCCCCGAGAAATGATTTATCGCCATTACCATGCAATATGTGAACCTTCAACTGCATAGACTACATGAGCATTCAAATTGAACGAGGAATAAGTACAGAGTCCTAGTTGATATATCCCGAAACATACATTAAACAGCTACAGCTAATATGTCCCTCTATAGTCTTAAAGTCGAGACACAATGATAAACTGTACATAATAGATGCAAAATAAAGTTTATATTTTGCTCCAGACTTGAATCATCTGGATCAAAACCAGTTGATGCTCTACATACACGTCCTGGATATCAACGAACCGCCCGTCTTCGAACAAACTGTGTTTTTTAAAGGAATACACGACAACACGCCGTATGGTACCTTGCTCTTGCAAGTTGAGGTAAGCAGGTATTGCTCATCGGTTTCACGTTCGTTTGTAGAGTCACAGACTCAAGGATCTGCGGTCATGTGCCGTATTTTGCTAGCTTTAGCTCATCCTGTGTTTTCATCCAAGTCGAAAATGAGGTGTTCGAACTTACCCATCGCAATCATGAAAAGTCGTTGGCTGAATTGCCTTCGGCTGCTTTCTAAACGTTGAAGTAAGTGCTATTTGAATAGTTACCCGATCATTTTGCGTAAATTCTACTGTAGAGGAATTGTGTATCTGACATATCTGTGGCCAGTGTACCCATTGTCCTATCGCGGAGGGTTCGCTAGGAGGTGACGCTCCAAGGGCAAGGGGTTATTCCACTGTCACGTGCTTTCTAAAATTTCGCTCCATGGACGTGTGTACATATGCCTGGGGAAAAGAAATTTTCTTCTTCTCAGGCACATGTACAGAACGCCTATGGGCGGATAGGCGAGAGCGGAATACAGTGCATTTCACCTAGGTACCGCAACTCAGCGTACGAGACGGACACAATCCACGTACAGAACACACGATTAGCTTGGGTATCACGGACACATTTCAAAGTCACCGACTCGTCGATTTATTACAGTAAACCAGCATGGGGTAGCCGCTGTCTAGACTGAGAGATAAACATTTGACCAGACTTGATCTACAATGTAACTTTTTCTTGTACAATTTCAGCTAAGAGTTCAAGAGGTGAAGGTATTCTCAACAGAAACTAACTAAAAAGCCATACATTGTAGATCAAGTGTATCTCTCAGTCTAGACAGAGCGGCTGTCCCATGCTGGTTTACTGTAATAAATCGACGAGTCGGTGACTTTGAAATGTGTCCGTGATACCCAAGCTAATCGTGTGTTCTGTACGTGGATTGTGTCCGTCTCGTACGCTGAGTTGCGGTACCTAGGTGAAATGCACTGTAGAGCACAGGTGAATGTGGCTGCACCATTCACCACTGCACTGCTGGGTGTGAGCAATGCACCGTATGATGGACAGCGCCCTCGTACTGCCACAGCAACGCCCTTCACAAGGTGTCTAGCCATCGGCACGTAATTCATGTCAATAAATGCTGTTAAGGCTGCGTTCACAAAAAAACGATTAGGGGGGCCGGAGGAATTCAGGGGGATTCGAAAATTTGGGGGGTAGTAGAGGGGGGACTTGAAAATTTTGTACGGGGGGACTTGAAATTTTTTGGTTCCCTTTTGTGTTTTACATTTTCCAATTCCAAGTTTTTGTAGGTAATTCAATGAAAAATGAATACCATTTTCATGTCATCAAAATTTTGTAATGTTAGTAATAATTTAACAAAATCTAGAACCATTTTGTCACATTTCATGACTTTTATCTCGAAAAAATCAATAACAGGGCAGAAGCTGCAACTGTTAATGATTTCTGCAATATTTCTATGCACTATAACAACTACACAGTTTCTTGCTATCTCCCTACAGTATCCTCAAACACACAATATTTAGTTTGTCGACAAAGCCTATATATATAAATATATGTATTTGGTGATAATTTAATTGGAGTCCAGACTGTCAGTTGTCAGTGATACAAATGCATGGTACACATACATAGGCTGTGATAGCATGCCGAATACTAGAAAATTCAACATGTTGTAGGGAGTAGAACAAGAACGCAGTTGTAAAACTGAACAAAAATATTGCAAAAATTATCAAAGTTAATACAGCTACTGCCTATGGGTATTGTCACTATCCTTAATGATCTGCTACTGCAGTGTCACTGTCACTGCATACCTGAACAGTGACAGAGATAGCTCAGACTCTGATGTACATGGTAGTTGAAGAAGAGTTTGGGTCAAATGATGCTCATGACAGTGAAACATACCGGTACTTGTACACAAGATCAGGCCAGAGAGCAACACATGGAAGAACACATAGAAATTTTTGAATTCTGGCATATGAGAATAATCAAATATTAATGAAAAAAGATTGGGTCACCATGCTTGATTTTCTAAATTTTCACATTCTTGTTATAAAATGATACAGAAGTAAAACTTTGAACAGTAAAGACTGAAAGAAAAAATATGTGACCAAATGGAATTATTTATTTTTTAACCAAATTTGCAATTATTGCACATAAAATTTCAGAGATTAAACATTTATTTGATGGAATATTTTAACCTTCTAGTATTGTCAATTTTGATTAGCATCTAATCCGTATATGTCTTGTAGTTTTGAAACAAATTTTTGGTAGGTCACTGTGCAATATGGCAATTAGCCAGAATTCACAATTTGCCTACTCTCTCATGATTGCCATTTTGTGTGCTCTTCAGCAGGAGCAGTTGACCTGGCCAGAGATGGATTAACTCAAGTTGGCTTTTAGACCAATAAATCTAAAAAATTCACTGATGCATTTAAAGAACTTGCCTTTGGAATATGACTATACAAAGTGCTAATACAGGTAGCGTTGAACACCTGTGAGCAGAACGGCGCAATACATGTTTATTTTTTCTACGCTCACATCCTTTACAAATATGCGGCCTGTGATAGTTGGGGGGACTTTAAAAATTTTGACCATATAGAGGGAGGGGGGCATTTAAAAATATTTTAGGGTACTTAGGGGGGATCTGGAAAAAAATTAGATTTCAATCGAGATTCCTCCAGCCCCCCAATCGTTATTAGTGAACGCAGCCTAATGGATAACCATTATTTCACTATCCTTGTCAGGCCGTGGACGACGACGAAGGTATCAACGGAACGCTTTGCTATCACCAAGAAGAAAGCAATGACTATGGGAAATTTGACCTGGTGTGCAACTCTGGCGATGTCTATGCGGCCGAGACAAACTTCATCAGTTACGCTGGCAGTAGACAGTTGACCTTCTTTGTGTACGCTACGGACAGGGCAGGACCCGATGGAGACGATGATGGACTTGACTCAAACAACACAGCTGAAGTCAAGGTACAGCCTATCCATTTCAAGAAAAACCGCAAAAATCACAATTGATATGCAGTTTTCGAAATATATCGCCGATAAATTAATAACATACAGGATCACTCTCATTTACATAATAAAGCCATAATACATTTCAAAGTAAATAAATTGAAAAGCAAGTACAAACCAAATATGGTCGCAGGTGTTCCAAGCAATATGTCATCGTATTCTTACATTTACGATGGTCGCCAGTTTTTCATACCTGTGGAACATTTCCACCGACATAAAGAAATCAGCTTGAAACGACCCTCATAAAATCATCAATCTCCAATTTTTATCTTAACGATAACTAGATACGCGTTTTACAACGAAGTGAATACTGTATCATGGAATCCGGACGAAATCCGACCTATATCTCAAGTAATGTACGGCAAATAATCGGGTAGGTTTCCATCGTTCATCTTTCCAGTACAGTTCCTTGATTTTGTCAGTTGCGATGTTTGTTTCCCCAGACACAATATAGCCCTCCAGCTGATTTATAGCGCGTTCTTTTACGTTGTAGACAACCGACCAATAGGCCAAACCCGGAATTCGAATCGACCACGGTACAAACAAAGCCATGTGCGCAAAGCGCATAGACGTACGTGTATTTCCATACGCGTTCAGTACACATGTGGGTTTGTTTGTACCGGCATCACGTGATTATTTGGGCGTACTGAAGTATGTAGAACGTCGTACGCATCGCGTCCTTTTTATTCCGGAGTAGAACCATTCTGAACCAGTTTCTGCTGCTAAGGAACGCAGCCAACATCACCCACTACACGAAAATTAAGTCTGTTCTAAAAATTAAACATTGTTAATGTTTCTCATCGCAGAGAATTGGAGTACCTGTATGGATACACGTACATGTTCGATTCTGTCAGAGTAGCGCTAAGTGATTCGGGAAAAGCTGATGTTCAGTGAGTCAGATATATGTTGTCCTTGTTTTATGGTTTTCGTAATGTCTGCTACATTGGGTAAGCCCTAGACATAATGTAATTTTTGCTCGGGGTCTAAAAGACACTAGTTTTCATGTAAGATTTTCATCTGTTTTATATATATATAT
>LD344594.1:0-12371 GCA_001465055.1 Ptychodera flava
CTCTTAAAAACTATTATCTTCAACACCACGTTTCTTATGATCGGTGATGTCATATTTTTTTATTTTTACAAACTTTCAATGCATCAAACGCCATTAGACTATCTTATCTGCCTGTCAGGGAGTTACAATATATTTCCAAGGGCTGGCACACGATGTCAACTTACGCGTCGTCCGTCGAGCGGCCGGTGGAAGTGTCACAGATCGCTCCGTCTGTAATCGCGGCCACTTTGATTTTGATGTGACACCCACCTGTGTTTGAGGTTTTTTTGTTACCTAATTTGTCGACTTCACAAAATTTCACAGGCCATGCTTTGAAGCAGTCTCAACATGGCAAACATGTCTCGCGTAAATTTCATCCTCGTCGTTCCAATTAATTCGACCACTAAATTATTTCGGCAGTTTTAATTTCCTGATAAATCGACGATTTTGAAATCGTAATTATTTTTTTCTGGTCGAATTGATCGGGTTTTTACGGTACTTTAAAAATCTTCTTCTCATAAACGGCAAGGTGAAAATTCCTGAAATTTGGTATGTAGCATCTAGGTAGTATGGTCTAAAAAGTTTCTTAACAGATTTTCGATTTTTCAATTTTTATGCAAATTAGGTGAAATTAAAATTTTTAATAATTAATAACAGCCAGGTCATGTATCCAATCAAAATATGAAGGGTCAGGTGCACCAGTACTCAGTATGCTTAATATGCCCTGCAAATTTGAAAAGGCTGCGCGCAACGGTTTTGGAGATCTAGCTTTGCAAAGAATTTTCGGAAGAAGAGGAAAAAGAAGAAGAAGAAGTGATCCAGAGTAAATACAATAGGGGACAAGCCCCATAGGGCTTTGTCCCCTAATGATGCTAAAACAGGAACAAAACCAAAATAAAACTTTGTGACCCTCGTACAAAGTAGGTTTTTGGAGGAAATATTTTGCCCAAAAGTAAGAACAAAATCAAAACAACCTGAAAATCAGCCATAAGCTTGACTACATAAACTTTATAATGAAGCAATTATATTTAGGCAAATTTTATCCTCTTGGTGTCCTACATCTGACAATTCCTCTTCAATTGATTTCCTTCCAGAAGTCCGGATTCTCCCAAACTCTTCATGCGAGACTCCTTTAGTGTCGTTGGTGTGTAGCAAAGGACTGAGGGGAAGGGAAATGATATATATAGTCATAGAAACCTACATTGACGTCAGTTAATTAAGGAAGCGATAGGTCATTGCAGAAGCTTAGGTTTTTGACGATGACTGCAATTTAGGAGCACCATGGACATACTTCTATGGTATATGTACATCCTTATAGGAGCATCACCGTTCACTATGGTGATGGTGGAAGGAGTTTCTACCTCCATGCATCATCATATTCATAAGCCATACACAGCCTCATGGCAATAACATATTCGAAATGATCAATAACGGCAGGGAGGGGCAAACAGTCCACGGTACAAAAAGTACATGCTCAATGGCAAAGTTTAACACCAAAAGAAATACAACTGCCGTGCATGCAAACATGAAAGTTGAAACACGTGTCACAAGCAGTGGGCTGGGCATTGCACAGCTCTGTGTGGCAGGGCTGTGTGTTACCGGCGTTATACGGCCTCAACGCTGGTAACACACAGCCCTGCCCACGCAGAGCTAGGCATTGCCTTGTGCTCCTAGGAAAGTTAAAAATGAAGCACTTGTTCCACAATTTATCATGGGATCACTGTAAAAAGGTTTTTACCGTTGATTGCTGATCTATTGTAACTGTGGACCAGATTCAGCAAGCTTCCTGTATACAGCAGAAACTTCTGAAAGAGTACACACAGTGTATACACAGTCAGGCAGAAAACTTAGCGCGATCTTAGCTAGCTCTGACCTCTGACTTTTAGGTATGGTCAACTTCCTGCTCTATGCACGCGCAACAAAGGGTCAACAGGTCAAATAGTACTGCGAGTATGCATAATACATCTCTAAATTAAGAGAGAACATGAACTGCAGTTAATGTGATATGCTTAAATTATGATGAAATCTTCAGTTGTCTATTTTTTCAGCTAATCATGGTCAGGTCATCCTGAAATGAGCTATTCAAGATTTCTTAAAAAAGATTTCTTTATCTTCTTATTCAAAAAGTTCATTCTCTATATAACACAGCAGAGCTTTATAGGCTGCTAGGTTGCTTGTGTCTTTAATTCAGGTACATGTAATCAAATCATCAAGATTATTGGTAGATACAATGTCATTATATATGACTTGTTGTGAAATCTAAATAATGTTATCTTTTTTGCAGCTGATATAAAACCAGAAAGTCCAACAAAGACGGTTAGTTGGGGTGATGATACAACACTGACCATGTCGTCAGCTGGCTCATTGAAATGGAGACACAATGGGATTCAGAAACCACAATGGAATGATAAGAGTAGTATTACAATATCATTTGCAAAGACCGATGATGCAGGGATTTATGAATGTTACAGCAGTGAAACACAACGAAGTCAAGGAAAACATGGGTTCATGAGACTCATCGTCAGAAGTAAGTTAAATATGTTGTTCATTCGTATGTAGTTCTTTCATTTGACCTGTATGCACTGGTTTAACATTTTCTGTGATTTATCAATCAGTTGTCATAATCTTTATGCCGACTTGTAGATGACATCAAATTATTAGCGCTTGCTAGTCCCTGTGCGTAGCGCAGGGGACTAGTTGATTAGGTCCCGTCCGTCCATCTGTGCATCCGTCACCAATGATATCTTGGTCATTTGTAAAGCAATTTTAGAACAACTTGGCCCTAGTATAGTACCCTTTGACCACTCAATGCACGCCACTTTTTCTCACAAAATAATTCTATTTGACCACCAAAGATTCACTTTTTTTGGCTATTCAGAGCTTTATCTCTTGAATCTGAAGCCAAAATTACCCTTGACATCTGGTATTCAGACATGTATTTTCTGAATCCGAATCCAAAGTCATGTCCATCTGTCATCTGTAACCAGCCATTTCTCAGTCATTTCTGAAGTGATTTTTCAACTTGGTTTAAGTATAGCATCCTATGGCCTCCCAGTGCACGCCTGTTGTCTTCACAAAATAATCAATTTATTTTTTGGCCGTTCGTAGCTACAACCCCTAAATCAGAATCTAAAATTACCCTCGGTGTCTGGTATTCAGACATGTTTTCTCTGAAGCCGATTCCGAAAATAATGTTGAATCGTCTCTCCAATGTGAACGTGAAAAGACACCCGGATCCCAGTTTGTATCTGGATGCGCCACATTCTACCCAAATTTTGAGGGATAAAAAGGTAGGTGTTCTTTTTTTTCATTGGCAATGCTCCGCCTTAGTGTATATATAGATCATTTCATTCAATTGTTTAATGGGAGATATAAACTGGGATATGGTGAAGACAATCGATTGTGTCGGAATGATATTATCATGGAGCTAGCAAAAGATCAACGTGTGATGAGTGAGTGCAACTACACGGCCTGAAAACCATGTGCATGCATCTGATTTCAACCTTTAGTTTTCAGACCTAGTTCATCCGTTAGACTTGGTAAAATCATGTTTAGTTTTCCTGAGTATGCAGGCAAGAGTGTTTGGCTTTGGCTACGCTGCCTCCCAACTCCGCCATTTATGGCCATACAAACGCCTAGGCCAAAAGTAGAGATTTGCTGTCCCAATCAGGACCGCAACGATAACGTTTAGAAATCAGCAAATCGGTTCCTGAAACCTGGGTCGGATTATCCATATGGGCATGAGGGATGTTCGAAAAGGGGTTACGATCACAACAACGTCTTCATTTACTTAAAAACAACAAAAAACTGCCTCTAAACGGCAGATGGATCAATGCGTGCAGCCATTTTGATTCTCACTGTGCCAGATCAAAACAAATGAACATCAACTGTCTAAACCTTGCTTTCGCGTGGTAGTATACTTTATTAACAATGTCATCCCTTGGAAATGCTGAATTGGTGACAATGTTTCAAAAAAGATAACTTCACAATGTTTACATAGATTCTTCGCAGTGAAAAGTTGTAAAGGCATTAATTAGCCTGTACTATCAGGTCAAATTTTAAAGGTCCAATATAAATATGCATGGCTTCATTGTATAATATGGTAACATCACATTTTTTATTGGAAAAAATTAACTTTATTCAAGCAGTTTCTGTGTCCCTGACAGCTGGTTTACAATTACGATGAGCTACATAAACTAAGTGGGTTCATAAACTGTGCAGATTTTAATTAGATTATTTGTAATGTCTGGTAATATAAGGTTCAACAGGTTTGATGAAAAGTTTATTAATTTGTGTACTCTCATTGTACAAGTTTACCGATCAGTCTGAATAAGGAAATGCAGACAATGCCAAACTATCCGCATAGGCTTTGCCAATTGAGTTTGAATTCCGGCATGGCAAAAGTTTCCTGTTTTTAGGCCTACGTCACTGATGTGTATGTATATATGCATTCATTGACATAAATGGATGCACACAGCAATGTTTATATTTCTTATCAACAACAAATGTTAGTAACACAGTGCCTTTCTATATCATATAAGTTCAGAATTTGTCACGGTAGAAATTTTGAATGATTTCCTGAACAATTTTGGGCATTGCAAACGTTTTCCAGTTTTTTGGCTGACATCAGTGACATTGTATATATGTAATCAGATGTCCTATTTGGTGCACACGCAAAGTTGCATAGCTTGTCTACAATAGATGTTTGTGACATACTGCCAGTCCATCCATATCATGTAAGTTTTGCTCTTCTGATAGTAGAAATTGTGAATCATTTCCTGAACAATTTGGTTTTTAATACAGTTTTTTAAAATTCAGATATTAGATAAACCTTTCTGATTTGTAGACTTGTTCAAGTATTGCAAGCATGGTTCAAATTATTTAAGGCCGACATACTGTAATGAGCTAAGGACAAAATAGATTTTCAAATAGTTTCAATTTTCTAATGTTCTACTTTTTATTTTTGCAGGTGTATACTCCAGTGATTGGTAACTGAACTGGCTTGACATCCACACAAACATCATATAAGACATACATTCTACAGCACTGACACTGATATGAAACACTACTCAAAGCACGAGTTTTTCCTTTCATTGGAGATAAAAGTGAGATTTGACAAGCACGTCAAGTTAGTCACTGGCCAGATAAGGCCAAAAAACAAGAAGTCAAAAACAAGGCTTAACAGGAGATAAAAACTAAGGCATATAAGGAGTCAATAGCAAGGTATATAGGAGTCGAAAACAAGGAGTTTCGAAACACATGTTACTGATATAACTTGTCACTTGCCAAAAACAAGTTACTGACTGATAACACCAACAAAGTCAAAGAAACAAAAACATACCAGTATACTTACTGTGTAAAAACTCTTCAAAAGTAAAATATACAACTGTGTGAGCTATTAAAAGAAAGAAATCTGATATTTTCCTTCACAAATATCTTTGATACGACTTTAAACATATCACAATCATGAGTCTCTCCTTGCAGCAGTACATAATACAGAGCTCGAAATTAACTTTTGAATCTGGTGGTCTGAGTGGACCACCATATGTTACATTTGAGTGGTCCAAACTTAAGTTTGGTGGTCAATCAATGCGAAATAAAATTTACTTAGTATGTGTTTCCAATTTTCTATACCGAGTTCATCGTTGAAGCCTGTATCGATCGATTTCAAAATCCCTTCACTATTTGCATGGTCGAGTGCTTGCAAGGAAAAATATTTCGTCACAGGTTGCCCCTCTTCGATCAGACGAAGATACAGTATTTCTTCGTCGATAATGGCCACATCGGTAGCAGAGTCAATTAAAAGTGAAAACAATACACTCCTGTCAACAAGACTCTTCAGTTCTTCACGCTGGACTTCGGCGATGAAATGTAAAAATGTATTACGCTTGTTTATCATTTTTGTAAGCTGACCCTAGCTCGACCTCATTCAATTCTTGCAATGTGCACAAAGATGGGAAATCAGAAAATGGCCTCTCGGAGATAGCCAAATAGTAAGCGGTACGAAAAAGTCTCTCAATTTTCTTGATTTGCTCACGTTCGACATTTATAAATCCCTGTTCGATCGGTGCATTTGTACGTGTACCTTCTAACTGCCTGACCTTTAACACACCGACTGCTTTCTTGTGGGGTTCGCTTACTTCGTGTTTCGTAGATAGACATGAGAAAGTTACTCGTCCCTTGGCGAAACGCACTGTCAAGTGTTGTGAAATCGCGGCACCATTGGCAGTACATCGCATTTTTTTTCACCACAGTAAACCAGCCATGGGCGAGAGTCTTTCCACCTGTCAGAAAATTTCTTGATTACTTTCTGTTTTTTTGGCGATAACGGGGCGACCTTACTGTCACTATTGCCAGGTTCATGTTTGTCATCGTCTCCGGGTACGGGTGATATTGATTCAGTTTCCGTTGTGCAATCTGTGCTGGATCTTCCACGGCTCGCATTTTCTGATGAGTTGGGAGTATCACAGAGTCTCTTGAAACTGAACTTAAATAAAACCGCCGCTCATGTTGTTTAAATACCAGTTTAAATATCAAAGGAGATTTCACCTCACGTGGGAACAAGTACAACGCAAACTTGTGATGAACCTCATGGCATTTAATTATTCATGAAAGTTCGTAGTGCGCGTATGCAATGCCATGGTGATGTCCAATAGTAGTGTTGAACGTCATATATGATAAGTAGTTGTGTTACATATTCAAACAGTTTCATGGCTCTCCACAAAACATGCAAAACAGACACATCAGTAAAAGTTGTACGTCATGTAAGTGGGTTACGCGAAACAGTTATGAGTGACAGGTAGGGGGTGGTATGGTGACTCAGCCATTTCACCTCCAGAGAACAAATATGGAAGTACCAATTGGTCAGCGTATGGTCATTTTTATCCAGGAACAACGCAGTTTTCGAACTATTGCAACGCAGACAGTGGTGGTCCAAACGGACCACCAAATTTAAAAATTTGGTGGGTAAGAATGGAATAGTGGTGGTCTTTGGACGCAAGACCACCGTTAATTTCGAGCCCTGGAATATCAATCAGCTGTTTTCATTGTGTTCACTGTAAAGTTCACTTAAAAATGGCACAACAACAGTATTTTTCTATGACATATATTGGATCATCCAAATTTCTTTATGTAATCAAGGTATGAAAGCTCTACTTGTTTTGGGAGGTGATATTGAAACAAATCCAGGCCCTGACACTGCACCAGTATGTACTAAGGCAGTGATGAAAAGGGTTATTAAACTTAAGGCAACTTGCATCGGGGTCACCTACATTTCATGAAACTTGGTACAGATGTTAAGCTGACATTGCTTTAACAGTGAAAAAAGACATTTATGATTTATCAGTGTCATTTTAATTAATTTGTCATTGCATATGTAATGAACTTTCCTAATTAGAGTGATATATCCACAAATACTGCTTCAAATTTGATGAAACTTGATACAGATGTTGATCTCATAGTGTTGTAAATAGTGCATCAAACTTTATGAAATATGGTACCGGTGATAATCTGTTAGTGTTAGGATAGTATGCAAAAATGTTTGGCAACATCCTGTCCATTAATTCCTAATTGACTCATTTAATGACCTTTTGTAATTAGGATTACGGCCTACATTGTTTTTATGTTTTCACCACCATGGAACTCATTCTTGGCCATTGAGCGCCATCTGTATCAAAGTATTTTTATCACAGACCTAATTAATGAAGAGGACTCCATCCTCTCTGAGGACTTGTAATCAAAGTACCCATTAACAAGCGGGGACTGTGTCATCAACGATGACTTGTTACAATAGTTTGTAGTCTAATATGGTGTACATATTATATTTGATGATATTGTATGCACTGTTCAACAAGGCAACTAATTCTTAAAGTATTCATAAAAATTACACTGTTTATTTGCTTGTTTTCCATTTTATGGCTAACTGATTTATGCAGATTATATCTGCAAAATGGTAGCCACAACAAGTAAACATCTGTCTTTGCAAATTTTGGAGGAGGAACCATGGTCTTTGGTACTATTGCACTTTGGCAATGACCTGCCTGTAATTAGTTCCCGCACGTAGCGCAGGGGAATTAGTTCCCGCGCGAAGCGCAGGGGACTAATAGATTAGGTCCTGTCCATCTGTCCGTGCAACCGTCACCAATTATATCTCGGTCATTTGGGAAGCGATTTTAGAAGAACTTTGCCTTAGGATAGCACCCTATGACCACTCAATGCATGCCACTTTTTTTCACAAAATAATCCAATTTGACCACCAAAGATTCACTTTTTTTGGCTATTCGGAGCTACATCCCTTGAATCTGAATCCAAAATTACCCTTGACGTCTGGTATTCAGACTCGTATTTTCTGAATCTGAATCCGTAGTCATGTCCATCCATCATCTGTCACCAGCGATTTCTCAGTCATTTCTGAAGCGATTTTTCAACAACTTGGTTTAAGTATAGTACCCTATGGCCTCAAAACGCATGCCAGTTGTCTTCACAAAATAACCAATGTGGCTGCCAAGGATTCACATTTTTGGGCTGAATCAGAATCTAGATTACCCATGGTGTCTGGTATTCAGAAATGTTTTTTCAGAAGCCGATTCCGAAATGAATGTTGAATCGTCTCTCCAACGTGAACGTGAAAAAACACTGGGATCCTGGTTTGTATCTCATTGTCTATACATAGGATGCACCACATTCTACCCAAATTTTGAAGGATAAAAAGGTAGGTGTTTTTTTTTTCATTTGCAATGCTTTGCCTTAGTATATATAGATCTTTTCATCCAATTAAACTGGGACAAAGTGAATGGTGAAGACGATCGATCGTGTACTTGAACGATGATATCATGATCAACGTGTGATGAGTGAGTGCAACTTTACACGGCCTGAAAACCATGTGCATGATATGTCGACCTTTAGTTTTCAGACCTAGTCCATCCGTTAACCTTGGTAAAATCATTTTTATGTTTAGGTTTCCTAACATCATGGTTCAAAATGTGTACACAGTAACATGCAAACTTGCTTTGGTAAAATCATTTTTATGTTAGGTTTCCTGGCATCTTTGTTCAAAATGCGTACACTGGAAACCTAAATTACTGGGTTTTCAATGGTAAATGTATCGGACCGGGAGTGATTCTTTTCAAGTGCACTTTTTGCTGAAATTTAGTTGCCTATTTTTTGATATCTTTGGTAAGAATTGGAGTTTTAGTTTTAACACTAAATATGCAACCCATTGAACAGGCGATTCGAACACAGTGTGATTCGTTCATTCTCTCCCTGTCGAAGCTAATGCCTAATAATGGATGGCGGTTCAATATTTAGTTCGTTCTTGATCTGCCGATCGCTCCCCAATCGAAGAGATAGCAAATTACCATTACATATGATAATGATAAGCTAGCTAAACGAGTTGGCCTTCTTAAACTGTGCAGATTTGAATCAAATCACTTGTAATGAATATGTATAGCGGGTTTTATGAAAGATTGATTTGTTGTGCGGTCATTGTAAACTTGTTCGCGATTGTCCAATCAAGAGTACTGGACTCTATTTGTTGGATACTGTGATTGGATCACGTATGTTTGAAATAACTACGGGATGCTGTGATTCGTTCATTTTCTCTATACCAAAAGCTAACGCCTGATGATGGTGGTGGCAATCATATGGAGTTCGTCTCAATCTGCCGATCGAGGAACATAGCGGTCTGTACGAAGTGTGGATGATTTGTGGCATTCAAAATGACCCAGACTGATGAAAATGAGTAGTTAGTGGATTGAAATTCTGTGGTAGTCATGAATTCACGCTTCAACTTCGTATTTACAACAGATGATTGCGTTCTTGGACTGTATGATAAGGTATGCATGCTGAAGCTACAGTGTGTACTACTGTGTCCCTGACAGCAGGTTTACGATCACGATGAGCTAACTAAACTAAGCGGAGTTCAGATTTTAATTAGATTATTTGTAATGTTTAAGGTTCAACAGGTTTTATGAAAGGTTTATTAATTTGCGCACTCTCATTGTATGAGTTTACCGATTGCTCTGAATAAGGAAATACAGACAATGCCAGACTATTCGCAAAGGTGTTGTTAATTCAGTTTGAATTCTGGCGTGGCAAAAGTTTCCTGTTTTTAGGCCTACGTCACTGATGTGTATATATGCATTCATTGACATAAGATATGCAACTCATTGTATGAGTTTACCGATTGCTCTGAATAAGGAAATACAGACAATGCCAGACTATTCGCAAAGGGGTTGTTAATTCAGTTTGAATTCTGGCGTGGCAAAAGTTTCCTGTTTTTAGGCCTACGTCACTGATGTGTATATATGCATTCATTGACATAAGATGTCGTATTGGATGTACACAGCAATATTTATATTTCTTATAAACAACAAATGTTAGTAACACAGTACCTTTATATATCATATAAGTTTGGCTTTTCTCACAGTAGAAATTTTTGAATGATTTCCTGAACAATTTCTGGCGCTGCAAAAGTTTGCAGTTTTTTGGCTGACATCACTGACATTGTATAGCGGTATATGCAATCGGATGTCCTGTTTGATACACACAGCAAAGTTGCATCACTTATCAACAACAGATGTTTGTGATATACTTGCAAGTCCGTCCATCCATATCATAGAAGTTTGGTTTTTCTCATAGTAGAAATTTTGAATCATTTCCTTAACAAGTTGGTTTTTTTATACAGTTTTTAAAATTTCAGATAATAACCTTTCTGATTTGTTCAAGCATTGTAGGCGAGTGGCGAATCCCCAAAAAGGGCCTTATTTTAGGAGTTTAATGTAGCCACCGTACATACGCCCACATCATACTTCATTTGAAAGCTTATTATCTCTTCTTTAAGAATATTGACGATGTGGAGCTGCCAAGTAGGGCCATACCCCCCTAATTTGCATAATTCACGTGGATACCCTATTTGCATAAGTGCGATATAAAATTAGAAAATTCATTGTTAACTACTGTAAACATACTTTTAAACTATCAAGTGATATATAAAATGGAAGGTATTTGCATGTAGAATACGAAATGGATATCGAAAGAGATATTTAAATTGATTTCACTGAAATATGTTCATATTTATATTGAAAATAATATTTTCCTCTCTTGAATAACAATATTTTAAAAAATTTAACACATACAGCCTCAACATACAGCTACATCATACATCATTTGAAAACTTATTATCTCTACTACAAGAAAATTGACAATGTTGAACTGTGAAGTATGGCCGTAGCCCCTAATTTGCATAATTTACAAGGGTATCCAATTTGCATAAATGCAGTATAAAATTACAAATTCATTGTTCACTACTCTAAACATACTTTTAAACTATCGAGTGATATATCAAATGAAAGGTGTTTGCATGTAGAATACAACTTTGATATCCAAAGAGGTTTTTAAAATTGGTTGGGTTCACTGAAATATTTTCATATTTATATTGAAAAAGATATTTTCCCCTTTTGAATAACAATATTATAAATATTTCAACACATACAGACTCATCATACAGTCACACCATACTTCATTTTAAAGCTTAGTATCTCTAATTCAAGAAACTTTACAACGTTAAACTATCAAGTAAGGCCGACCCCTAAATTTGCATAATTGACACACGTAAGCAATTTGCACACATGCAATATAAAATTAGAAAATTCATAATTATTCTAAACATACTTCTAAACTATCGAGTGATATATCAAATGAAAAGTGTTTGCATGTAAAAAACAAAATTGACATCCAAAGAGATATACAAAGTGATTTTACTGAAATATTCTCATATTTGTAGTGAAAAAGGTTATTTTCCCCTTTTGAATAACTGTATTTTAAAAATTTTGACAGCAGTATCAATGCGACCACATGCATTATGATGTGCAAAAAGTGCATAGAACACGGGGAACAAACAGCTGGAATGAGGGCTGAAAATGAATATTTTGTTTGTTTAATGTACGTTTTAAAACATATGAATACCTCTTCTTGTCTACATTAGTATCCGATACTGATGTCCAGTCTTTGTAGGTCAGAGATTGTTTCTCCAAACATGCCCTTTGTCTGGAGTATAATATACCTATTCACAGCATATTAAAACCTTTTAATGTTAATCAAGTATACCAACATTTCCTTGTAATGTTGTAATCAAGGCAACAGCATGTATATATATATATATATATATATATATATATATATATATATTGATTTTTAATCCTTTCAGGCCTGACTTTCTAGTAACTTACCAGAGCTACCCCTATACAGGGCTCGAAAATTCCCGCCGTATACAGGGCTCGAAAATTCCCGCCGCCCGACGCCCGTGACAAGTGAATTTTGAGTCCGGGCAAGTGAAAACAACATTCTCCCAGCCCGACGGACAAGTGAATTTCAATGAGGCCACTGTACGTACG
>LD344594.1:29011-60306 GCA_001465055.1 Ptychodera flava
TTCTTGGCCATTGAGTGCCATCTGTATCAAAGTATTTTTATCACAGGACCTGTAATCAAAGTACCCATTAGCAAGCGGGGACTGTGTCATCAACGATGACTTGTTGTGTTTTACAACAGCAAGAACGATTATTTTGCGATGTCGGGCCGATTTTCAAGGGTTTTCAGAAAATACTTCTGAGAGTTGAAGGACTTACAATGATTGTAGGCGTGTATAGACCTAATGAAATACGTTTTCAAGCTTGAATTGTCCAGAGCTAAGTTAATTCAACCACTGGTGCACTTGCCCGTCGGACGGGAAGCATATTGATTTTACTTGCCGGAACGCAAAATTCACTAGCCACGGGCGTCGGGCGCTAGGAATTTTTGAGCCCTGTACTGGCTAATGAATTGCAATTATTTATCATTATTTAATTCATGCAGGCTGCAGTTTGGCTTTGTTTTCAAAATGTCACAACATGCTTTTATCTTGTGCGGTATGACTGCATATGTGGCGATCACTGAGGGCAACAACATGTCAAGTTTACAAAAGCTGCCGTCATCAATATGGAGATTAGCCAATCACAAGTTTGGATTCACGCTATGTTTTCATTCATGCCAAAATGTCACAATTAGTTTGTTTTTGTTTTTTTTTGCTAATGAGTTTTTCCGCCGTCAGACAAAGAGTGTTCCTTCAGCGTTCCTTCATTCAAGCTGTAGGATCGATGACATGATGACCCAAAATTTAGTAGAAGAAAAATACCACCAGAAAAAAAGTTTGGTGGCAGATTGACAGTATTTGGTGGCAAATGCCACCATTGCCACCGATTATTTCGAACACTGAATCAGGGATATTTATTTGAATTGACAAGACCAAAGTTGATGACTCTTGCTGTGTAAATTAAAGATACTATAGTACAACACTATTGAAAGTTATTGAACTTTCCTAATTAGGGATATATACTGGGATTTACTTAAAAGTCAGCAAAACATGCTATGTACGTTGATGATTATACCAGGTTACTCTCATTTTACGACTTATCTAGACACCAAACTTGCTAATTACCCAGCAATATCGCTGATGATATTGAGACTTTGATCAGTAATTACCAAAGCACTTCGTTGATTCAACTTGAAACCAGGGGTGAAGATCGGGTTGCATTCGCTTCATGGGCGGCAGGGAGTATGCAGCTGCTGATAAGATAATTTTCACGATGGCATAAACTATTTTGTTACAGGGGTTAGTGAACCACACAGCATTTGGAAGTAAAACTTAAATGTTTACGAGATAGTTTTATGCACAAAGTAATAGTAAGAACATTATAAAAACAAACTAAAAGTAATTGCATATGTAAAAAATTGTTTTGTGTCCTCATTTTGATACTGAAATACTTTGTAGAAACAAATAAGAAATTTCTGCCAAACTTGTCCCAGAACCTCCTGCATTGAGAATGGTCAGTTTCCAAAGATCTTCCCACTTAGCCTTCACTTCAAATTTTGAGCGGTAAACTTCTGACTTTGGCGTGTCTCACACTCAGTGCATGCATACTTTAACACTTCATATTCCCTGAAAACATCATGTATCAGTTTCAAATATCTTATCGGGGGAGAACGCGGCAGTTATACCGGTACACTGAGGAAAATTTCAAAAGTTACACCGATCTTTTGACGTTCATAGCCGAGAAAATACCATCTCTCCAAGGTGGGACCTTTCAATTACAGTATGTAAATGATGAAGGAACTGTCATCACACTAAGTGACAATGATTACGATTTGCAAGATGCTTATAGATGTGCTGTACCGATCCCAAACGCGGATTATCTACGACTGAAACTTCTCGTAAGTGAAGGCTGTTCTCCAGCAGCAGGTCACATGGTCGGCAAGACAGACAAACGTGAAGCTCGATCCCGCATCAGTGAATATCAAAGTGACGATCACACAGAAAGCGGAAGTGGACAAAGTTTACGCGCGAGAGAATTTGGTCCTCAGTTCGAGAAAGAAATTCAGTCCAAAAAGTGGAAGGAAAAAAAGGAAGATGAACTACTCGATGAATTGGCTTCACTATTAAAAGAATGAAAAAGTTGCCGTAATCGCTCAGAAAAATGAAATTAACAGGCCGGTAACTGAAGCTAAACCAGTTGGACGCAACCTGAGGAGCACGTGTAACCTGTGTCATCGTCGTGGTCACAAATCCACCGGCAACAGGAATAGTGAAGGGTGCCTTCTCGGCAAGCCATGCAAGGGATATATATTCTGTGGCCGGCAGGATAAACATAAACACGACTTTATGGCCCGATTAAAGAAACTCAAAGAAAAAGAAAGCCAACTGACGAAGGACATAGCATTGAAAGAAGACGAACTAAAACAACTACACGACTTTCAAAGCAGATCAACAAGTGTGTTCACCACCACGTTAACACCGAGAATGATTGCCGCCTTCCCAGAACGTTACAGTTTCCGAACCCAGTCGGGTAAAGTCTCACTCCAGCGTGATATCAGTATTTTGAGGCAAGGTTATAACAACAAAGGGAAGAACATTCCTGCTCCTTCGACCATTCAAGCTGATCGAGAAGAATTTTCTAGAGTTATCAAAGAACAAATGAAGTTAATGAAGTTAGAAAACGACACTTTGATTAGTAACTCGTATGAAGAGTCTTGCACTAAAATTTAAAACATTTTAATGAGTAAGTACCTTTCATGTTTTTTATAACCATTTTAGATGGCAATGTAAAAAAGTTGGCAAATATGCCGCGGAAAAATGTATTTTTACTTGTACGTATATATCAGCCTCGCCTCGGAAAGATGTTTGTTTTTTTAATGTATCAGTTCACACGGTTGTCAAGAACTGTTTTGTCTGACAGATTACTCAACTAAGCTTACACTGTACGTGTTTCATTAACATCAGCATCTCCAGTGAAGAGTGGTGAAGAAAATGCAGTTTCTGATGTTGAAATGAAAGCAAGCTGCACGGGCAAGCGCACTAAAAAAAAGTTGCAGGAGTACCCGCAAAGCCGTCGCCCGTCTGCCTCCCAGCGATAAGACCTGTGCAAACGACGTCAATTTGCCCTGGCGAGGAGTTGATGAACAGTCCATGAATAGTGCATGAATTTAGTTCATGCACTATTCATTAATTGAACATGAATAGTTCATGAATGTGCATGAACGTTAAATTGAACAGAACTTTTGATGAACAATGATGAAGTTTGTAATTCATTAAAAATTCATCAAAATATGATTCATGAAATATTCATCAAACAGTGGTCTTCATCTATTCATGATATATTCATCACCAACATGTGCATGATGTTCATCAAAAATTCTGTTCAATTTAACGTTCATGCACATTCATGAACTATTCATGTCCATGTCATCTCATGAATTCATGCACTTTTCCTGAACTATTCATGAAATATTCATTACATGTTCATAACAATGTAGTGAATATTTGATGAATATTTCATGCAACAAGTTGATGAATAATTCATGAACCATGTCTATGAATTGTTCATAATTTATTCACTCACAAAGTGCATGAAATATTCATCACCTGTTCTCATGTTCATCAAAAATTCTGTTCAATTTAACGTTCATGCACATGCATGAACTATTCATGTCCATGCCATTCATGTATTATTCATAAAATAATCATCACATGTTCATAACAATGTTACTGAATATATCATGAATATTTCATGCAACAAGTTGGTGAATAATTCGTGAACTATGTCTATGAATTGTTCATAATATTCACTAACTAATTGCAAGAAATATTCATCATTATAACACCACTACTGAATATTTGACGAATATTTCATGGAATGTGTAGGTGAATTTATTGTGAATTATTTATAGACCTGATACATGAATTATTCACAGTATATTCACAAACAAACAACATGAAATATCCATCAGAGATTCATCATCGTCAATGACCATGAGTTCAGAAATTGTTCATGAATCATGTTCATGAATAAATTAATTATACATAAGCACAATTCATGAATTATTCATAATGTATTCATCTACAAATTGCATGAAATATTCCTGTTCATCATCAATGTCAGTTACTATTGATGAATATGTTATGTAGTGCTTTGGTGAATATATTCTGAATAATTAATGTATTATTCAGAAGTAGGATTTTGAATTTCTCAAGATATATTCACCTAAAAAACTTCATAAAATAGTCATCACATGTTCATGAACCTAATGAATACCTCATGCAATATGCGGTAAATATAGCTGTACAGTGAATAATTCATGAAACATTTCAATGAAGAGTGCATTCACAATAATTGTGGTATCCAAACTGATAAGAATAACTGAACCACGTGTAAATAAAGACAAACAGGCTTGTTTAAAATTAAAACAACACTGTCGCATGTGGATTTCCTGTTATACCATATTTTATATAAAGTCAATGGCCAGAGAATGAGCAAGCCTGAAAAGGCTCCACATTGAATGAACAGTCTATGATACTCCCGTTTCTCCCAAGCTGCCCATTTAGAAGTCTTTAGTGTTTGACTGAATATTGTTAACAATTAATCTGAGGAAAGAAATCAAGAATTATTCGAAAGTGAGACAAAAACTATTTGAAGAATTGAAGCGAAGAAACCAAATGCACTGAATGGATCAGAGAATTCTGTACTTGGTGCATTAAGACATGCTCAAAATATAACAACATTTAGGTGAAAGTGAAACAATTCATAAAAGAAAATGTTCCTCTGTAATTATTTTTGTTCTTTGTATTGATATTCAGCTGCCTTTTTTCCTCTGTATTTTTGAGCCCTGATGAAAATTACTCTTTGAGTAGCTTAGTTGCTCAGTAAAGGTGTAAATAAATAAAATAAACTTATAAATAAATGAATTAAAATAATTAATATTTTCCATTCAGTTTGGTATTTACGTTCAGCACTTGTGAAATGAAAATGAATCAGTTCTCAACGAAAACTTATTTTTGGTTCATAGGCTATATTTAGCGTTACAATGATTGTAGAGTAAATCATTCAATGATGATGTACAGATGTACGGTACACTGATTTACCTATCTAACTGATATCTTGAAATGGTAGAATTCAACCAGGCCAAGGCTCAGCCAAATTTATATCTCTAGCTGGACAAACTAGTTTAGTAATGGGTAAACCTATCTCAATTCATTTAGGCATGAAATAAGGAGCAACCACACAGTTGTACAACATAACACACAACATATATGTATTACTAGTTGCATCAAATCATCAACGGCTACATACAATTTAGCAATTCTATTCTTCAAAAAAACACTAATTTTACTCTAAGATAACAATTACTGTTACAGTACTGAACGATCTCCAAATGAAGGGAGTTATACTTGCTTTCAGAAGTTTCAGTATAAATAACTTGGTTTTAAACTCTTTCCAAATACTCAACAGTTTCTATAAAAATTATTACATTACCACAGACGTACGTCAGACTCGACCACGTAGCTCAGAAATACGGAGAATTCACATGCGACTTTAAACTCTTTACAGTGGGGATTTGGCCAGGCGGTTCTGTCTGTTGCTTCTCCGCTAGGTGACTGAAAAAGGATACCGTATTTTGTGGGTTCGAACCCCGATTGAAGACACCATATGTTGTCAATGTGAATCTTGTTCGTCAATGAACGCAACTGTCACTCTGGTACAATGTCCGTTCGTAGAAATCGGTGACAACACACACTATCCACCGCAGACCCATGACAATACCATGTGCGCAGCCATTTTGAATCTTTACTTCCGCTCGTATCCTGAGAAACACTCGTATATGAATTGATGAAGTCTTCACAACTCAAACTGTGTGCATCGGCAAATGCTCAGAGAAACAATCACAAAAAATGTTCTCTTGTTAATCAAAGACATCTGACCGTACTTATGCACTACGTAAAGTTTGTAGTCAGCAAACACTTTGCTGTAGAAATACTAAATTTCAACTCACGGCAATACATCTCTGCGTACAGTACAACGCATATATACGTACACGGCTTTCACTTAAGTAGGATGGTTTTAGAGTTTACAAAATAGTCCAATCCATGTAAAGTTCAATCTCTATCAATACATAAGTCTTCATGTATATTCATCGCCTTGAGAAAAACTCCAAACTGTAGACACTAGAAGGTTTCCGGTTTCGCTGTGCTGCACCGTGGCCGTGCACGATATGTAGACATCGTACTTCTCAGAAAATATAGTCGGCATCCACTATCTTTTATACTGCTTTTCGCAATCACAAATTTTGAACTCTGTCTTCTCCCTGGTACTGTGTACACATTTTTGCGACACCATGATGTCATATTTGGCAGGCGATTCCACAGAAAGATCACTAAACTATCGGCAAAGAAACACCTTTAGTCATAAATACCTAGCTGGCAGCCGACGATACAGAAATCGTACTTCGCGCCAGTCAAGCCTTATGACGCCATGGAAGGGCGATCTACAAATCATTACGCGATTGATAACAAAGTCCCGTTTTTCAACGCTAGAATTGTTGATTGTCTATCTGCCTCACACCGTTAGTTTTCATACTAGATCGAATTCAATTTATTAGTTCAATAAAACTGGTTATATTTCTTATATTAAGACTCAAAAGAAAATAAATTATTTGAGCATGAAGAATTGATATCAATTCGCGATGTAAAATAAACGCAATCTGACCAATCCATAATCCAATGACAGTAGGTCAGAATTGGCAAGACAATTAGTTGTAACATAGACACAAAACAGCACAGAACAGACAGTAAATAGACGGTACACAAACAAAGTCATATTCATGAAAGAAAGATATATGGACCTCTGGCTAGACGACCAAGAAGTGATGTCAGGTGTTTCGAAAATAGTAAGCGCATCCTGCCCCACATGTGGCACCCGCCATATATCAATCTATAAGTCAGATAGGTAGTGGTCACTAACTAAGGCGCAATGTCACCGATGCAATCAGTGATCAGCTTGCGATACCTGCCAAAAAAGCGTTTGAATGTAGAGACAAGTCTTGCTCTGGTGTAACCTTGATTTAATAGTTTGTTCGCCCAATTAAAGCGATGAAATTTGTTTCTTCGCTTCGATAAAGTGTGTATGTGCGATGTATGATAGTGAGCATGCGTGCGTGAGTGCTTCACGAACTCTACAACGTGTTGAGCGGTCTCAGTCAGAAAAATGTAACAACTTAGCCGGCTATTGAACCACTCTTTTTTGGGAGTGGAGATTTAGCCGAGTGGTTCTGTCTGTGGCCTCTCAGCTAGGCGACTGATGCCGTATGTTGTTGGTTTGAATCCGATTGAAAACTATCCGAATTTGTAAGAGAGATGGCCATGTCTCTCTACTTACTATTATAAGCGTGACCTGAGAGTAAACATGTTGGTTGCAAGCAGCTGGGCTAGCCGCGATGGCAAAGTAGCCGTACTCGGTTTTCGTATGGCAGCTCAGGATGAAGTGTAATTCTAACCCTCTCATCTATGCTCAGAAATATAGCTATCATGCTGAAAATATGTACAGTAGTACAAAAACCTTCACCTGAATGGGCTAGTGATACAGCTGACTATATATATCCACCACAAGCATTCGACTGAATGCATACAAACAGTCGCAACTGATGCAACCAGTAAGTACAAAGTACTGTAAGTAATGGTTGCGTCACTGACATTTTGCTAGCATAGAGTCGAATGCCTGTGATATCTATAGCCCTGCGTTACGATGCTGTGTCCGTACAACGCCGGGATCACGCAGGGCTATAGGATCTACATCTTATACAGTAGCAGTGACTGTGGGTGTAAAACACGACCGGCGCGGCATGCAGTATACTAATCTCCATCACCGGGGGCTTAATTGTACCAGACATTTATGCATTGACAACAATTTCTGTTTCTACAAAGAAATGATCTCTTTTGTCGATATTTTAAAGGTAGAAATTTGCAGTAACAAAAGTCTATGACCCCTTGTAGCTTGTTTTAATGAGGATATAAGGGGAAGACGTACGTTGCGTTTAAAACTACATAAGCTTACACTTTCACAGAAATTATAGATTTAAACTTGCAAGACTGACAAGTTCACCAGATATTCATGAATTTGTTGTTTCATGCACTTCATTATTCATCAACATTCATTAGAAATTCATCATTATACTTCATGAGTTTTGTATGAATTTTCATGAATACATAGAATTCATCAAAATTTCATAAAAATGTTGCTTCATGCAATTGATAGTTCATTGAAATTTATTATAACGTTCATCTTTATGTGTGATGAATTTTTTATGAACACATCTAGTCCGTGATTTATTCATGACATCTCATTGTGATATTCTTGAACTTATTAAATTCATCAAAGGTCTTGAAATGTTCATCAACAATGACATCAATGTTTCAACAAATTGCAAGACTGACAGGTTCACCAGATATTCATGATCTTTTTGTTTCATGCACTTCGTTATTCATTAAACATTCATGAGAAATTCATCATTATACTTCATGAGCTATTTATGAATTTTCAAGAATAAATCAAAGTCATCAAAATTCTTAAACTTGCTTCATGCACTTGATAGTTCATTAAAAATTCATCATAAGTTCATCTTTATGTGTGATGATTTTTTTATGAACACATCTAGTTCATGATTTATTCACTCTTGACCTTTGATGAGTTTAATAAGTTCATGAAAAATTCACAATGAAATTTCATGAATAAACCATGAACTTATTAAATTCATCAAAGGTCTGGAAATATTCATCAATAATGAGATGAATGTTTCATGAATTTTTAATGCACTGAAGAGCAATTCACAAAATGTGCATCAAAGGTTCATGCATATATTTTCTTATTCATCAATGTTCATCAAATGTTCATGCACAGGAGTTTTGTGGTACAGGCCAAAATAATACATGAACTGACAGGTGAATTTTTTACCTTCTCGTGTCTATTTATAGACAGAGAAGGTATTAGAGTTGAAAAACCAGTATGCTGGTTCAACTACTTCCGTCTGTCAATACTTCCGTCTGTCAAGATCCGTAGACGTCATGCCATTGTGATGGGTCATATCATAAACTGGTGGGGTGTTCATGGTTCAGGTTGAGGTGCAGGAGAACAATTTTGAGCTGTGACAAAAATCAAAAGGGACTTAGCGGCATAGCCACAGTGTTAAGCCTTTCTCCAAGGTTCTTAGTTGACTACGATCTATTACAGACTACTGAGCTGACGTTAGGGGTACTCACTTTGTGTTTGCTCTCTGTGTGCGCTAGTGTTTGGTACTGAGTTGCGTGGATATCCCCTCATGGCCTCACGTGCATGATATGGGCCTGTTGCATAATCTGCAGATGATCATATGCCTCTGAGTCTGAAGTGAAAACGGCCAATGTGTAAGCCTGTCGGCATTTTCCTTGCATTTTTTCTCATTAAATTTTGCAAAATATCGGCGAGTACCTCAATATTTCAAGATAACTCTTTCTTCTCAATCGTTTCCTGGACTTTCAGAGTCATATGAACGAAAATGAGTGAAAGTTTTAGACAGGAAAATCGGACGTCGGCCATGTTCAATGTTTACAGTACAATCAGAAGTTTATGTGGAGGAAAATAACTAACAAACACTGTTCATGATGCCCACCCTCTAGAGGCAGACTTCCTATATGAAGTACCACATTTGATGCTTGTGGAAAGCTTGACCACACAAAGGAGCATTTTAACTTTTAGAAAATGACAAATTGAATAAGAGGGTATTCTGAAAATGTCAAATACTGAGGAAAAATGCGCAAATATTCAAAATAAACAGGTTAACTGACTGGTCAGCTATAAAAAACAATGAAAATGTTTATGATCAAAAGTTTTTGAGATGCGCACATTTTAACAAATACAGAAATTATTCATATTATAAATATAAGACCAAACGATTTTTTCAGGGATGGGACAGATTGGAAATGAGGGGTGAGAGACAAAGGCACTCCTATTGCTGCATGTGGATGCAGCCACACCATTTCATTTACAGCATACTTTCTAATTCACTGTGTTGTGTTCAAGTTCCGTATTGTACTGACTGTCATACAAGGATAACATAAGCAAAGCAAATCAAATTAGAAAAGGATCAATGCTGTTGTGTGGATTTTGCTGAACATGGCTGATCTTAATGTTTCGCCCTATATATTTGGTATCCAGCAAAGGCATATTTTGATGTAAAGTCAAAATTAACACTACATTGCGGACAATATATGTTACCGTTTCTGCATGAACTTTTCTTTTTTAAATTATAGTATAGTAGTACTTTTAACAGATTAACAATTATCGTGATGTCAACCCATAATTTTACATCACAAAGGCTAAATCTGCCAATTTTTTTTATTTTTCAGTCATTTTATAAATTTTGCACTGAACAAGATGATTGAACAAATTGCAATGTTTGAATTTGTAAACTCAAAGAATAAAAATCCTTTGGTCACAGATTAAATTATTTTTTGAAAAGAAATTTACTCTTAAACACTTTTAGCATATATTCTTTACACGGTCATGTATTTCAAGGAAAATATGCCTATTAAAAACAGTAATTTCTTCACTTTCAATTTTTTTTCAATACTATGACAATTATCAGCCATGAGGTTTAACAAACACAAGACCAGAAAAGTGTTTTTCATCATTTCCACAGGACTCTTTGGAAAATCCATTAAAAACAGTTAAAAGTAACTTAAAATGATCACTTGGTATACATTTAATTTACAGATGCCAGGTTGTGTATTTCACATGCACTCAGATCAGGAGGGAAGTGCGTCATTACTATTTTGGACAGTTAATTCTTATTTCTGAATTATTTAACTTTTTTTTCCACATTGAACTATCTTTAGGCAGTTTATACTGTAGCTTAGAATTTTTTTGATTGATGTATTTAATCATCTTTTGGGTTCTTTGGGTCCATATCCCACCTCATGCCCCTACATCATCAACTATTTACCAACAACTCCATGCCAACAACCAATTACCTGACCTGGCCACACATTAGAGAAGGTACAGCGTCATTGACGGTATTTTTATGAATTACGATGAATAGTTCATGAATGTTCATGAATGTTCATAAAGTCATGAATTTTTATTCGCCGGGGTGCCATCCTCATTGGATGAAGACGAAGTTGTACCTCTGCGAAAATCGAAACCCGATCGGAATTTTGCAAGTCAAGACGATCCCAATTTCTATCCCTACACTCCACCATGGTATCCGTACGGCTTCCCTACACCAGTAGGATACATGTCGCCGCCAACAGCTATTCACTCTCAATTTGACTACTTTCATCGGCCCCTGCAAGTTATCCCGCCCACAAGACCATCGCCAATGCCTTTTTCGGGAGGGAATTTATCCTGGCTATAGAATGGGTGTTTTGCCACGACAAGGCCCTGGACATCAAAATACTGGAAACGTAATGGGTACTCGGTTTGTCGAAAATCCCCCACTTCGGGCCCCTGAACTTTTGAGTTCATTTCCGATGCCGTCCCGTGCCTGCGACAACCAGCTTCAGAGTTTCACCAGCGAAACGATGACGGCTGTTCGTCAGTTTACTGACAACACGAGTAATACGGCTGAAGTAGGGTCAAGTGATTATCAAGGGCCATTCGGACGAGATCGATTGACGGAGACGCATACTGAACACCGACCCTATTATAACACTGCGCCCCAACCAGAGCCCCAAACACCGCCAACCATAACACATGTATCTCACAACAGTGATGGAGCTCATGAAAATACGTCAAATATGAACGCACTGTTTGAGGCCGCATTGCTCCTTCAGACGCCAACCACGGTAGAAAAATAGACAAACACAAGCGCGGCGTCTCAGTTGATCAAGTTCATTCTCACGTTGTTTGTGATGTGTATTCTACTGTTCACGAAGTCGCACTTTTGTCGGACGAGAGCTGGAACGATGACAATTATGTGCTTTTTGCAAGGTTCATTTCTTTATAAAGGCTATTATCATTGTAGTTGTTGAGTTTTGTTGGAGTGTTTACATGTTATATTTACTAAGCGTGTTCCGTTTTCAATTTCTTGCCGAAAGAGTCACTTGTAGTTGTATAAAATAGGCATTTTACATAGTTCAGATAATAATCCCCATTCTCAAAAGTATCCGGATGTAAATCAAGTGTGTTTCTCTACCTGTAAACTGGTAACGAAGTTTTTTGTTGTCAGTGTTTATCTGAGTATTTTTTCATTAAAAGGTTGTCCATTTCAATTGCTCCTTCTCTCTATTTTATTGAGTGCTTTCTGAGTGTACTCTATGTGATGAGTGGTTCTGTGTGAATGGACATGGACGTAAAATACATGTAACATCCAAGCTGCAGAGTGCAAATTTAGGATCGAGATATGGAACATTTTTAATGTGACGCAGTAACACTGTCTTTATTTCAACCAAAACAACTAAATTATTACAATAAAAATACTTTATCATGTCAATGACAAATTTCATTCTCATCACAAGCTTTGAAACAACATCGCATCGAGCGTATGAGCACTACCGGAACATGTTCACATTCTGGTCTCTTCCTGAGATTGCGTGGCTAAATATGCCCTAACTATTTGTTACACATACATGTAAACACTGCAAGTCTGCACAGGTTTCAAAAAAGTGGAAATCCGCAACATCTGAACAAATTTCGAGACATCTGTGGTGTGATTTCAGAAACTGCTTCAATGATGGCAGTTTCGGTGAACTCGACGGCAAAAATGTCATGTTTACGCAGATATCGTTTGATGGACCGAAAGCACAACTCACAAGTATTGAACTCTGGGCAGTACGGTGGTTGAAAAACCAAATTAACCTGCCGTTCCTGTAAAAATTGGCGCAAGTAGGGTTCCGCCAATCTGCCGTGATGGAAGCCAGAGTTGTCCATTACAACTGTGTCACCAGGGATCAAAATAGGCTGTCCATCTTCATCGGTGACTTCCATTGCCTCCTCGAAAAAATGAATCATTTCGAGTCCATTGGACGGTCCGTCAAGAACATTGAAATGATCTACTCCACGCGCACAGTGCAGCAGATTGATCGTATAATTGACATCGGAAGTGTAGTGTTGAACTTCCACAGCGGGACGTCCCCTTCTACTGTGACCATATTGTCTGTTTGCAGTTGTTTTTTTGACACCAGCTTCGTCGAAGAAATGTACGGTTTGAGGGTTGAGTTGAGACATCGCGTCGATATATTCGAAAATTCTCTGCAAATTTCTCTCCGTTTGCTGTTCTCTGGCAACGCTCTGTATCCGCTTGAAAGAGTAATTGAGATCATTGCGTAGGATTTTGCTTATCGTGCACACTCCTGGAAGATTTTCATCATTGCATACTCCTTGCCGAAGTAATTGTCTTCGGATTTCCGAGGAAGTAATTGATGGTTTGTTCCATTTCAGAAACTCAACAAATTCAACAACGTCTGGTTGTCTTTTAGGCCGTGGCCTTCTACCTCTTTTCCAAGCTTGAACCAAACCTGTTGTCTCAAAGTGAGTCCGGATGTCATACACTGTACTCTTCTGTATATGCAAGAGTTTAGAGATCTCACGTATACTGTTTCCGTCAGCGGACAGTTCAACGATCTTCGTTCGTACGTTTATATCAGTTTCCTTAGACATACTGAACTTTGAACCAAGAGGTGCATTCACCGTCCATGCACTGTAGGAATTAACGGATTCAAACACACACACGCTCTCTCTCGCGAATGACAGCGTGTGGAGAGCGGCAAACGCAGACGTCAGATGGTACGTGTAATGCTATGCTGAAAACCGTTGAATTTTGCCGCGTAAAGAACGATTAACACAGTGGACAATTCGAACAAACCATTTGAAATAGTTACATGTAAAGCAGAGCAAACGTGCTTATATTTGTCTTTGTTGTACAGATACAAAGAAGACCAGGGAAATCACACATCACTAAATTTTTTTCTGATTATTACCGGTCGTTTATATTTTTAAAAATATTTACATGTATACACAAATGCTGAGGGGTGCGTGCATAAACCCCTGTAACAAAATAGTTCATGCCATCGTGAAAATTATCTTATCAGCAGCTGCATACTCCCTTCCACCAACGAAGTGAATGCAACCCGATCTTCACTCTGGTTTCAAGTTGAATCAACGAAGTGCTTTGGTAATTACAGATCCAAGTCTCAATATCATCAGCGACGTTGCTGGGTAATTAGCAAGTTTGGTGTCCGGATAAGTCGTAAAATCAGAATAAAACAATATTGAAAGTCATTTCACATTTTCATGTCAACTAATTAATAATTTGCATATCTATTGAGCTTTCACAGTTTGGCATATATAGCTTTAAGGACTTGACCAAAGGCAATTACACTTGCTATATAAAGTGGTGATACAATGACAGCAGTCAAAAAATTTAGTATTTTTATTTCAGCTAATTACATATTTGTATACTTAATGACCTTTAAGAATTAATCTGTGGTGAATATTGTTCATTATGTTGATCATAACAGTTTTAATGAAGTTGTAAACATGTAGCAAAAGTTTAAATTTACACACAACTGCAATATACAAAATATATAATGAAACATGTGAGCATTTTCAGTTCATATCTGGTTATGAATGGTGACGCTGGCAGAGAGATGTGTGCTTAGATAGACACATATCCACATTGTACCGGTATTTGAGTGAAAAGGTTACTCTTACAGGACTTGAGACCATTCTATACCTATTGCACACCACTTTGTGATTGACAGCAGTTTGAACACTTGAATGCTGGGTTACATTTGGTTACTGAAATGGTAATTTTTCATGAACAACTTGACATTCTTAAAATAGCAAATTAAAGGGTATAATTTCAATCGTGATAAATATCCAGAGATAATGATGAAACATAAGTTGATTGTAAAAAATTATTGACCTGTGTAGGAAATAAAAAGTCCAATTTTTTGGAGCACTTGTTTCTGTGTATCAGTCATTTCCAACAGAAAGTTACCTTCTTAAGTAGCTGGCACTTGGTTGAAAGTTGCACAATCATCACAATGACTAGTTGAAAACAAAAGGCAACTTTACCAATGAGTTTGGAACTAGGGTAGTAGTGCTAGACATGCAAAGCCAACTACATGGTTATGCTATTGCCTTTTACCCTTGCTACTTGTAGATTCAAAGAGAGGAGAGCTAAAATGTTAAAGAGGTAGTCATTGACAAATAGAATTCACTTGGTTCTACCTGATTGGTAGCAGAACAGCAGTGTTTAGCTAACATTTGGTATATGTGTATATACCAAAGAGAGATATATGGTGAATCGATGGCATCAGTATATCTGTATGTATGTATGTCGATCTGTCCACATCAAAAACTCCAAAACTGCAGCACCTACCATCTGAGTATTTGGTGTACAGGTGTACCCAGGGGTGGAGATGTGATTTGTTCAAATGAACATGTCAGTGCCAAAAATATGCAAATGAGGGAAAAAAAGGGAAAATCCAGCAAATCGCTAAACTCTGAAGTGAACTCTCTGAAATCACTAGTCCAATGGCTTTGAAGCTTGGTATGCACATTCCCAGGGGTAATCTTACTTAAGTCTTAAGTATACTCACTCTGGCCTGCCACATTGATTCAAATGTGAGCCAAAAGTCATTGACGCTATGTTCTAACTCTTGCCTTTATTTAAACATTGTGTGAGGCAAAAATTCTTGTATTAGTCTTCTTCTTTCTCCTAGACACAAGAGCTTTATACTCAAGTTTGGTATCAAAACTGCAGATGGTTTAAATGTCATTACTATACTGGTATGATAAGCATAAGCAAATTGGACTAGTGATTTCAGAGGAAATAATTTTTTGACCAAAAATTGGGAAAAATTGCCCCCAAAATACTAATATGGAAATTTCACCACAATTAATTTGAACAAATCTAATTTAAGTCACCATAAAGAACCTGCATGCAAAGTTTGAACCAAATCTGGCATAGTTTATCATTGTCCTTCAAGGTAAATGTTTGGCAAGATGACTTAATTTTCTGCAATGACTGTTTTCTGAACATAATGTTCACAACAAAGTATATCAAAAATGAAAAGTCTTATCAAATCAAAACATTTCAACTTGGCTAACATGAAAAAATTCTTAAAGGATAAAGTTCCCTATGTTCTTTCATGGATAGACTTTGCTACGTAGCATTCTACAGTGAAATTTATCACAGATATCAAGATTACGTATTGTTCAAACAGCCTGAGAATTTGTGCAATGATTCTGTGACAATTAAACATACAGAAGGAGCCACACAGTGAAAATCACTTTCATTCATGCCTTTCAGGTTGTGGTAAAAATAGCTGGGGGATGGCTTGTGGTAGAAGGTGTTCAAGTGGCAGTTCGGATGCATGTCGAGGAACAATGTACTGCCTAGCTGATCCCTATGGATGTTCATGCAGTGCATCATATGGAGGAGAGAACTGTGCAACTGGTAAGTGACAATGTGAAGCTATTGAAGAAAGTGATGTTGTTGCTTTAATTGTGTAGTGCAATTTACTGCTCAGCTTTAACTACCATTCATCCAGTGATCCTTTGGAAATAGTGAACTATGCTGTTAAGTTTTGTAAGCTCCAGTGATACATAAGTTTCTGTCATTTCAGGATTTCAGGTCTTTTTCATAGAACTGAACTATCTAGTAGGTAATTCTGCAGATAATCAGCATTTTGTCACTCTTCATTTTCAACACCGGTGTAGAATTTTCTAAATGATATCAGATGGTTCCAATACATAAGTTTATTGATGGCTAAAAATCACCACAACATCTATGTAAAATCACAGACAGGGTGAAAAACAAACTAGAGACTGGTATTGTTCAAGGTGTGAAGCGGTTGCTTAATCCCCTCCATGTACCGGTACACCTTGCCTCAGGTAGCTCTCAACTCTGGTTTCTGAAGATTTCTGAACATATACCCATCAGCAGTTTCTGGATTTTCTCTGATTTTTAAGTGAAAGTATTTTCGAGAAAGCTTGTGGTGTTGTTGTTGTTGTTTAGTTCTGAGCAGGAAGTCTGCTTTGCTTGCTAGTCAAACCTATTATTCACGCCTGAAAAAGAAAGTGATCATACTTTTCTGTCGGCATGACAATCAGTGCCCAGTTCCTGTACAGCTTAATATTCTTCCGAAAATGACAGATCAAAATCTCTGCCAAAGCTATTGTCTGCATCATGAAAAAAGGTGGCATTGCTGATTGGCACACTGATCGCCCATGTTTGTTTGGGTTTGTATTGAAATACGGCGGCACGCAGAGGATTGTAGGAAATCTCATCCTACTTTTTGCATAATCTCGTGTAATTATCAATTATGCACAAAATCTGACACCTGTGAAGCTCATTGTAATACAAAAAGGCCATAGTTTAATTGAGACAACCATGACATCGAATGGCGTGCCACGTTTCTAGTCACTTTTTCTCTTTGTCTATGGTACAATCACCCAAGTTCTTTATTAACCAAGTTATTGCTAGGATAAATTGATAATTGAGTCTCAGTTTACGATATAGATCATTTTCAAGGAGCCACATTTATAGGTATCCTTGTGTCATGCTGGAGAAATAGTACTACACAGTATTGTTTAATAAGCACAGACGAGCAAAAGGCATTGATTCAGATGTTGTTGGACACCATAGGCTGGTGTGTGCATGTCCATATCTTTCTGTAGACGGATTTTGTTCCAGTCATGCTAAAAAACCATTGGTCGAAATGTCATGCAATTTTCTGTACAGGGCTTCATCGTGGGAAAATCTATATCTGATTGGATTTTGGTAGATATGGTCTAAATAATAAATGGTCATTTGCATAATTAATGAATGATATTTGTCAAGAAGTGCTGTACCAAATTTGATGAAACTAGGCAGGTACTCACACTGTTCTCTGGTCTAACTGTGCTTGAAGTTTGGTTGCTGTGGTGGGCGTGGTTCACAGATTTCATGTTCATTTGCATATTGAATGAATTTCTGTAATGAGGCTCTATGCACTGACTTAGACCAGACCCATGCTTTATACAGATCATACTTAGGTGTCCTTATGATGTCAATTTCATGAGCATAACACTCTGATTATTAGCTTATTTGTATACCAAAGAAATTCTCTGATAATAGGCTATATATCAATGTTGAGGGTGGGGATTTTGACATGCACCTCTGCTATTTTAACTGAAAAAAACTTAGGCATAGTTATGTTGTAAATTTGATGATGATCCTAATTATCAGCTCATTTGCATATTCAATGTATTTCTGTAAACTACGGATATTGTATTGTGTCATTACTAAGTGCACTAATTTTGACATTTTGACACCTTTACCTTTATCATTCATTGGTCTTACTCAGATCCAATTATTCTGAAAGTTTTACCAGCACAAAATCTGTATTACCAGCTCTTTTGGATGTTTAAAGGAAGGGGGTTGTTGAAACTGCGTGTTTACAAACAATGTATTTCATGCATGATATCTACTATGCATCGCGACAACATAGCTGCAACATTTAAATTTCATGACATCCATTGTTAACAAACATCCCTTACCAAAAAAACATACCGGAAAGTAGATGTAATGTATACTCAGACCCTGTAAAAAGTATCATTTTGGAAAAAACAGTAGCACATGCACATGCCTCAGGTAAGAAAAAATTTGAACGAAGCTGCCCCAAGAAATACCTGGTAGTTTGTAGTGTCCGAGTATGCTCAGTCCCTACAATTTTGCTGCAAATCTTCATGAGAGTGCAAAGTTAGAATTGTCGACAGTTCCAAGGCTATGCGAAACCTACATAACTTTGCAATAGCCATGGTCTTTGCCAGTGTTCATCATTACAGAGTCTAAACTTAACTGTGCACTCTAAGCAGATAACTGCAGTCAAAGTCAGAAATTGCGAAGGAAATATACAGCAGAGTCTAAGTCAGATATATGTATGGTGTGGGTACGCTTCAACTCAGTGTACACTCCGACTGGATGGCTGACTGACTTCTGAAATCAGGGAGTGAAATCGCCACAGATTGAGACAGCAACATCTATTTCACACATTGCTTGTGCTAACTTGTGGTATTCACATGTTCTTTAATGCTCAACCATTTCATCCAAGAGACTACATATAGAGCTGACACAACTTGCCTTTGCATGACTATGAAATAGCATGATGACAAAGTGTTCTAAGTTTGTGTTCTTCTTACACAAGAACTGCACTTCAAAAACTATATCATTGTGTGCAATCATGCATGAACGCTTATATATTACAGTGTTTCATCTAGAGAGGGGGACAGGGGGATTCCCCTCAGCTGACATGTTGGCACCCCCTAGTAATTTGTCAAGGGGGAGCAGCCCCCCATGAAATGGCGCCAGTCACACCTTAGAGATACAGGTAGAACACATGCATGAATTGGTGAAATCCCCCTAAATTTTCTGGTAAAGGGGGAACCCCCTGTTGATGCCATCCTGGATGAAACACTGATATTAAATAAAACTGCATCTACAAAATATTTAATATACATTAAATCCATCTTTATTTAATTTTAAATCAGGCACATTGCATGGTCCAAATCAGTCTTTTTCAAATGTATTAGGAACGTGACAAACAAAGTTACAATCTTTGTTGAGTGTAGCAACGGAAACCATTACCTCATAATATTTGGCTTACAGGGATGGCCACAACTGCTTGTTTTTCTTTATGTAAAAGTTAAATATGTGGAATGGAACAGTGAAAAGACTGTCAGTCACAATTTTTTCTTTCAACTCTTCAAATTGATGTATGACAGCAAGATGTCCTACCCTTTTGCATACACACACATCTGAACAGAAAACTGGATTGGGACAATAAAGTATGCACTTTACCTTCATACTTGTTGAACACAATGAAACAAATTTGTAAGTAACGTGGTCAAGCAGAAATAGCCTGTACTTAGGACATTACCTGTAAATTCAGTAGCATTCCATATGGTATGAAATAAGTTTTGAGGGAGATAATTCACAACAATTTAAACAGGCCAAACACTGAATTTTTATGAACAGAAAAGTGCTACACCATCAAAGTTGATTTGAAAAGAGACATGTAGCTCCTGGTTTTTCTTTTCATCATCAGTTTGGATGAAGAATCCATCTGGTTGAAAATGCTTCTTTTACAGCTTTCCGTCCAGAACATCTTGTATGTGTTTGGTATGATTCTGTTGTGTCTTTATTGCAGACCACTATGTTTGCCTTCTCCTCTACAATAAAGAATATAAAGCAATTAATTATCTATATACTGCATGTTCTGCAAATCTTCATATTATTATAAATGCCCCCCCCCACAATAATATCCTAGGTTCACTGTATGCAATAGTTGTATATATTTTAATATGCATGTACAATTGTGTAATTCAATAAGCTTTACAATAACACTATTAAACAAAATATGACTTCTCTTAAATTGTGTCCTCTGTGTAGTCTACTGTAAGGCAGATTTTCCTATTTCTACATTCTGTACATTGGCAAATAAAAATGTCTATATTGAAAATCTTCCATCATTGGTTGTGTAATTTTGAGCTACATACTGACAAAGCAACATGGTTTCAAAGAAGCCTGTATGTTATATAAAAACCAACCTATGGAATTATGTCAATCAATACCCTGTGCAGTAGATGGTTGTTATTTGCAATTGGCTCTATCAAATTCAGTTCATTCACGTATTTAGAAACAAACTATGCTGTCCGAGCATAAATAATTTAGGGCAAATAACACACGCATCTACAGTTCAATACCATTTTAATTTTTGCTGAGAAAACACAGTGTATGGGAAGTATTAAAAGTGAGGGGTGAGTGAGCAATTGATTTAAAGAATTTAGTGTGTGAATAGTTATTTTTAATCACGCAAAAGAATATGCAACATATCAAAATATTGGACTCCTTACGTGAGAATCAATGGCGTTGAAAGCTGCTCCACTATCGGTAGTCACCAGTACTTCCGCGTTCCAGTTCTGCATTTGCCTCTCCGACCACTTCACTCTCGCAATCATCTAGTTCAGAGTTTTTGTCAATGTCAGTTGGCTGTTATACCATCATAAACTCGTAATAACTGGTTATCATTTCGTTATGTGGAATTTCGGTATGCACATCGCTGCAAATGCCGTTTCGAGGTGACAACAAAGGCGTATCACTGCACTGCACTGTGCCACGCGTACAACGCATAAGATCAGTAGCTGCTTCTGAACCCATTGAAGCTCGATATGAAGAGAAACGTTGTCACCGGTGGCTGCTTCTGAGCTTGCGAAAGACAATGTCTTGTTGCTGTTCCATCGCCATCTTGTCAATCGTTGTAATCCTTTATGTGTAGTTTTCAAATGGCAAAGGTAAAACAGTGATCGTTGATCTTGTAGTTGATCGACGATATTGTTCCTTGTTGTATGGAAAGCCGTTCGGGACCCCCGGCGACAACAGTCAAACCAATGCAAAATTACATAGGAATGCAGCGGCGACAACTGTTACACAAATCTGGCAGTACAACTGGCGACAACAACAAAATTTTTACCGGCATCGACAACTCCAGAGCCGACAACTGTAGAATATCACCCGACACCTACAACTTATCACCCGACACCTACAACTTAAAAACCGACACCTACAACTACAGCTAGCTCACTGGCCCGGCAGCGGCAGCGCTGTTCATTTGGAAGTGCCTCCGCACTTTGATTGTACTCGATGCCGCTGGCGACAACTCCGGTCACATTCAAGCGGCGCCTACAACAGTGGTTTGTTCATTAGTAAACGCATGCGCACTAAGTTGTACCAAAATCCTCTGGTAACAACTCTGGGCACTGCTTGCAGCGGCGGTGACAGTGCTGCTCATTAGTAGGCACATGCGTATTTAGCTTATACCAATACCGCTGGCGACAACAAAGATGATATGAACATGAAACGCTGTTCCTTACGAAATTTTTTTACGGTCCCTTAGGCGGTAATTACCAAATGCTGCCGGCGACGACCCTGAGTCTACAAGAAAGGTGAGAGTGGTCGCCAGGACAAGTGATATGGTACCGCCCGTGTACACCGCCATGTATTTAAAGTCAGGGTCAAAGATGTGTATTCGTTGCTGTACGAAACGTCAACGATTTCATTTTAAAATGAGAGAAGGCAGTATAAATGGCGGCAAAATATGCTCGCACATGCAACAACATTGAAAAGGTCAATTTTTTCACACACAAACTTCAACAACGAGATTATAGAAAAAAAGATATATCTCATATCAAGAAAGATGTTAATCTCACAAATCGTCAACTATACCTCACCGATAAAGACAAGGGGAATGACATAAGAACAAAACTGGTTTACACAATGACCTTCAGTCCATTCATCAAAACCAGTCAAATCAAACAATCTCTAATAAAAAAATGGAAATCAATAGAAGCCGATCAAACACTGGCCAAAGTTTTGCCAGAAAAACCTATCATAGCATACATAAGGAATAAAAACATAAAAGACATCCTCGTTCAGGCACAAATCAAGCACGAGGATAAAAATAAACACGAACGGTCTGACCCACAAACCACTCAAAGTTCAGACCACAACATAACATCTCTATTTGATGAACAATCGTTACTATCAAATTAACATGTGGGAAAACAAAACAATTCGAACGACATATGAAGGAACCGCACTCTGGTTCTGAAACACCATTAAGTGAGACGAATCACTCTAACACATAACCGGTTCTTTTCCCGGGGACCCAGATCACATGACCAGGGTCAAAGCACTATTCACCGGTTTCTCGTCATGTTTCTCCATATCATTAAACCACATTAATCGATTCAATATACCGCATCACTATCAAAGGTAGAAAACGATGTGTAAAGTTGCTCTCATTATCTTACATGTTGAACTTTGTTTTCAGCTATTGCGTCTGGACTGCAACGATAGTTTATCAAGTAAAATCTTTATTGAAATCGTATCCCCTTATGGGATCTGATATATAAATTACAATAAAGGTTAAACAACCAATCTTACTATAGATCAAAAGGACCAGAGAGAGAGAGAGAGAGAGAGAGAATAGTATACATGTGACAGTTCCTAATATACCCGATAGACCTTAAAAGGAAGTGATAAACAGGCATTAAAACTGCATTACTGACAATTAAAAATTAACAGCACTGTCAGACTGGACTGGTAGGTCTTGTGTATAATCTAAATGCCATTCCTACTTCCTGTCCTCGCTATGAAATTAGTACAGTAAACACAGCGACGTCAGTAAACACAGCGACGTCTGTACGCATGGCCGGCCATATGGAGAGGGAAGTAGGCATGGCTAGAGGTCACGGAACCAAAGGTCGCATTTACATATGATCACACTCCCTATTGAGGGCGCACTATACATGCCAATACAAGCTACACAAAAGACAGCTACACAAGTGTTGTGCTCTTCAGGCTCAGCTAGTTTATTTGTAACATTGAAAAAGAAAGAAAAACGCTGTAATATTGACTTATATAGCCATTTGTGAGCCCCTGTGGTTTCAGGGGTATGGCGTATCATAATTTGATCATGTACATATTTATGAATGACTCTCAGTAATTAGGCAAAAATTAATGCTGAAGGCACTGCATCTGAACAGGTACAACATTTAACAACATTCATAGCGGGGAAGCTGAGTTTTGAAAACTCTGAACATTATTTAGTCATATTTGGTATCAAATAGTAGTGAAATTTGATCAAGAAAACAACTTTGAATGGCCTTAAGACAAGTATCGCTTTTTTTTTGTTTTCAAGTACCTGTTATCCTGGTACAAGTTAGTGTACATATTCTTGACATGTAACAGTTACATGTTAGGTTATGATATTGCTTTAGCAGTTGACTTAATAAATAGGTTAATTATTTGACTTTATGAAGAAAGCAGAACTATAGGTGTAATGATGACTTGATGGGAAGTGTTCAGTATTTTTTATCTTTTGCATCAAGTTGATTTATCAATTACTCTTTGACTGTGTCAATGCTATCTTGAGTCTCTGCACATATATGGACAGAGAATTGTATTTATAATCATGTCAGAAAGAATACAGCTATCATTCACCACTTTGGTATGTACAGTGATTAGAGAAATAATGTGCGAACGCGCTGACCATTAACGTTTATTTATGGGCAAGGGCGAGAGGAAAGCCAAAAATTAAAGGGCGAGGCTTGCTGAGCCTGTTAATTTGGCTTTCCTTTAGCTCGCGCCCATTAATAAACGTTAATAGTCAGGGCTGAGTCTGTTATTTCCATTATATTATCAACAAACCCCAAAAAAACATCAAAATTTGCGAAAATTGCCAAAGCAAACGACAACTTGGCTCCAGAACTGAGCAATGCATGATGCACTGTCACGCGCCTCTGTAAAATTTGGCAAATCTGGGGATGTTTTTAGAAAAAAAGCATCTCAACTTGGCCCACAAGTATTCCATTTTATTTTGTGATTGATTATGATTTACGTTTCAGCTGTAAAGTTACGATACTTTGAGCTGTTAATCATATTATTCATATTCACTGGCATGTAAACAAACCATTACTGTTTTATTTGTGGTCAGTCACGTGGTTCAGCTCGACCAATCAAAAAGTAAACAATAGTTTAGCCAATCAAAATACAGGGTGTGGCGGCGTTGACCGATGAAAAGTGAAAGCTGATTCGATGCCTCATCTCAGTGATGTCAATGTTGTATAACTCTGCAGGGTCGAGCTGAAGCTTATGAAGTCGATGATTTGACAGACAAGTAGTACCCACGACTAATTGTCGATTCTCTCGCTGAATGATGCAAATAAACGATATAACATATGTAATAATAACAGAACCCTATGACCTGTGAGTGCAAGTGTGCCGTACTAGCGGTATTTGCACGAGTGCTGTGGTGTATTCGGTGGCAGTCCTTGCACGATTGACAGCTTGCACTCACAGGTCATGGGGTTCCGTCATATTATCATGGAACAGAAGAGCATGCTGTCAGTATAGGAAGTTACATATTGTATATACAGATGCATGTGAATGATTTGTCAGAAAAATATGAAAAAGGTGTACAGTATTTCGTTTACATTTTTTTCACATTCATCTCTGAAAATAGATTGTCTCTGGCAATGAATATTCCAATTTTCAGTTCCTCTGGATAGTCTCTCGATGAACTCCGTATTTTTGTGCTGTATTTTCTGATTGAAAATGAATGACATTGTATATTCATCCAAAGAATGAAGTTATTTAACCAGATGCAACTGATGTCAAACTTTAATTTCTGACAGATTGTCCAGATGGAAAGTATGGCTCTGGATGCACACAGACCTGTCACTGTGCCAATGGCTGTAATAAAGCTAAAGGAGAATGTATAAACGGTGATGATTGTGAATCGGGATGGGGTGGAACCGAATGTCGTAGTAAGTATCATTCTACGTTCATAATATCCCAGTGAAAAGTATGGCTCTTGATGCACACAGACATGTCACAGTGCTTATGGCTGTAATAGAGCTAAAGGAGAATGTATAAATGTTGATGGTTGTGAGCCGGGATGGACGGGACCCGAGTGTCATAGTAATTAGTACCAGTGTGTGTGTTAGGTCACACAGCACACTTGTTAATTGCTCTTCATACATGCAGACATGTCAGTAGTTTTGATGGAGCTTCAGGTGAATATAACAGTGATGGCTGGTTGCTGGGATGGAGAGGATCAAAAGGTACTGGTAATAGTAAGTACCAGTGTGAGTGAGTTAGGTCTCACAAACCACACATTTCATCGCTCTTTATACATGCAGACATGTCAATGCCAGTGGCTATAACAGGACTATGCACTGCTTATGCTTGATGAGGGTTAGTAGTAGAATTTTCAAGTTAATATTAGCCAAACTGTCTCAGTGTGGCTAATTTGATCATTTTATTAGCCACACACACTAAATACTGGTAGACACATGCGTCTGTAGAAACCTGTATACCAAATTTCAAAGCTATCAGACCACTTATTTTTGAGAAAACATTTTTTGACCAAAATTGGCAAAAATTGCCCCAAAATTACAAAATTGCAGATTTCATCATAATTTCAACAAATGTCATTAAGGTGATCTGTAAAAACCTGTATACCAAATTGCAAAGCTATCAGATGAGTAGTTTTTGAAATACACATTTTTTGGCCGAAAATGGCAAAAATTGCCCCCAAAATACAAAATTGCAGATTTCATCTCAATTTCAATAAATATCATGTAGTTTATCTGTAGTAACCTGTATACCAAATTTCAAAGCTATCAGATAAATAGTTTTGGAAATACACATTTTTTGACCAAAAATGGCGAAAATTGCCCCAAAAATACAAAATTTCAGATTTCATCAGAAATTCAATATATATTACTCAGTTCATCTATAGAAACCTGTATACCGAATTTCAAAACTATTAGACCAGTACTTTTTGAGAAATACATTTTTTGACCAAAAATGGCAAAAATTGCCTTAAAAATGCAAATTTGCATATTTCTGCACAATTTGAAGAAATCTGAAATAGATCATCCCTAGGGACATATGTACCAAATATCAAAGCTATCTGACCGGTAGTTTTGAAGAAGAAGATTTTTAAAGATTTTTTTACCAAAAATGACAAAAATTGCCTTAAAAATACAAATATGCAAATTTCACCACGATTTGAACAAATCTGACTGAAATCACCCTAAGTAAACTGCATATCAAATTTCAAAGCAATCGGACAAGCGGTTTTAGAGAAGAAGATTTTTTTACCAAAAACACCAAAAATTGCCCCAAAAATACAAATATGCAAATTTCACCACGACTTGAAAAAACTTAAGTGTGGTCACCCCAAGTGAACTGCATATAAAATTTCAAAGCAATTGGACTTGCAGTTTAAGAGGAGAAGGCAATTGTTGACAGACGACGACGACGGACGACGACGGAAAATTAACCTATTTGATAAGCTCCGCGTCGCTGACAGCGGAGCTAATAAAAATCCATTGTTATGTACTCTTGACTTGCTTTTAAACTATCGAGTGATACATCAAATGAAAGGTATTGGCATATAGAATAGAACTATGAATTCCAAACACGAATCTAAAATATTCTTATTCAATATTTTTATTTAAATCGCGAATATCTTGACTTATTTTTAATATTCATAAAATTGTGCAGTAAATACGAATAATGTCCACATTAGGCAAAATAAGAATAAAATATATACAAAATAAGAATAATTCAGAAACACACAGAACAAATATCGCTCTGACTGAGATTCAGAGACAATGTATGATTTTCATTGGAACCCAACACGAGCTTAATAAATTCACATCAAACATAAAAAATGCATCCTACTCTGAAATTTTCGAATGCTCTTCTCAAAAAATCACATCTTTAGACCTATTATTTTTGAAGGTCATCGATGCAACACATTAAAATTCTCGACTTAAGAACACACACACAAAACCAACAGATCAGATACCAGATTCCAGTTCATGCAATCAAACGGCAGCATTCAATGATTTGTTAAAGGCGAAACATTACGATATATTAGAACAATTATGCCACAACAATGCAATACAAAATACAAGATTGTTTTCGAGATAAAAGTAATGAAGTAAAAATAAAAAGTAAAAATAATTCTTGATCTTGTTTGATTATCACTAACTTTAGAACAATCCGATGACATTTAATTGTTATTCGATTTTCATTGAATTGACTTCGAAACCTTGGAATCGCAAAATGTAAAAGGGAACCAAAACATTTCCCTATAGGCAGATCAAAACTTTCAAGTGCTCCTCTACTATCCCTCAAACTGTCGATTCCACCCCGAATTCCTCCGCCCCTCACCACCATTATTTGTGAATGTAGCCTAATCACATACATATGAAACAGAAATATAAGCGTTACACCTATGCCAAACAAAACCTACAACAGCTCGATCTCCGATTCACATGAGCATCCACAAACACAACCAGACCGAAACGGTAGACATTCTAGGTTGCTCACTTGAACAAACTTAACTTCAGTGAAACAACGTGGTCAAGTAGTGCACACATTTCACCAACCAAAAATGAATTTTAAGCGACTGATGAAGACAACTCTATTCTCGAAAGGTAGCATCAAAGGATTACAGTGTCGCAGTAGTCTTTCCACTCCAGTGCGGGTTCAGGGCAGGATACGTAGATTAGGGGTACGTCTCGCCATGGGAAATCAACACTTTACACAAAACAGCCAAACATAACACACACAAAATTCAAACAACTATAAGAAATGAACGATGTGTGGATTGCTTTCTCTTATCACATGTCACCAGTTGTGTCTGCTGTCAAATTAATCTTCCATGCACAAGGCAGCTATAACTGTGGCAACCCTTTTACTCATGACAAAACTGTTTAAGAAGAGGATGATGAATTGTAGAATTACTAGATGTACTGGAAGTGAATGACACTGTATCGCCATTAATGACTTGGATCATGAATCATGCCATAACTTTGACTACAGCTTACTCTCACACATTGTTACGGCTACATAGTTACTTTTCAACAGCTACAATAGTGTCGTTCATGGGGATCTTTCTTTATGTTTAGACTTAAATGTAATTGTGATAGTTTCAAAACACATCTTTACGAAAAAATATCGGCGTTCAAATCATTAACAGCACTATATTATATATATATATATATATATATATATAATATAGTGCTGTTGCCTTTGTTACAACTACATTACAAGAAAATGTTGGTTTACTTGAGTAACATTAAAAGGTTTTCATATGCTGTGAATGGGAATATTACACTCCAAACAAAGGACATGTTTGGAGAAACACTCTCTGACCTATAAAAACTAGACATCGGTATCGGATAATAATGCAGACAAGAAGATCTGTTCATGTTTTGAAACATACATTAAACAAACAAAATATTCATTTTCAGACCTCATTTCAGCTGTTTGTTCTCCGTGATCTATGAACTTTTTGCACATCATAATGCATGTGGTTGCATTGAGACTGCTGTTAAAATTTTTAAAATACCGTTATTCAAAAGGGGAAATAGCTTTTTTCACTACAAATATGAAAATATTTCAGTATAACCACTTTGTATATCTCTTTGGATGTCAATTTTGTTTTTTACATGCAAATACTTGTCATTTGATATATCACTCGATAGTTTAGAAGTATGTTTAGAATGTTTAATGAATTTTCTAATTTATATTGCATTTATGCAAATTGCTTACCTGTGTAAATTGCGCAAATTTAGGGATACGGTCTCACTTGATAGTTCAACATTGTCAATTTTCTTGAATTAGAGATAATAAGCTTTAAAATGACGTATGATGTGTCTGTATGATGTGGCTGTGTGTGACGAAATATTTATAATATTATTATTCATAAGGGGAAAATATTTTTTCAATATTAATATGAAAATATTTCAGTGAAACCAATTTAAATATCTCTTTCGATATCCATCTCGTATTCTACGTGCAATACTGTTCATTTGATATATTACTCGATAGTTTAGAAGTATGTTTAGAGTAGTGAACAATGAATTTGTAATTTTACATTGCATTTATGCAAATTGGATACCCTTGTAAATTATGCAAATTAGGGGCTACGGCCGTACTTGTCAGTTCAACATTGTCAATTTTCTTGTAGTAGAGATAATAAGCTTTCAAATGATGTATGATGTAGCTGTATGTTGTTGCTGTATGTGTTAAATTTTTTAAAATATTGTTGTTCAAGAGAGGAAAATATTATTTTCAATATAAATATGAAAATATTTCAGTGAAAGCAATCTAAATATGTCTTTGGATATCAAATTTGTATTCTACATGCAAATACCTTTCATTTGATACATCACTGGATAGTTTAAAAGTATGTTTACAGTAGTTAACAGTGAATTTTCTAATTTTATATCGCACGTATGCAAATTGGGTATCCGTGTGAATTATTATTATTATTATTATTATTTATTTCTTAAAAAGCGCACTCCACTACGTCTCAGTGCTCTTTACAAGACTTAAAATGTACACAATTAAAAAGAAAACTGAATGAATAAAAAGTAAAAACAGACAGATAAAATTAGCAAAATTGAATTAAACACTATAATAATCTTTAAAAAGATATGTTTTCAAATAACGTTTAAATGAATCAATTGAGCAGTCAATCTGATTATTAAAAGGAAGATCATTCCATAGAATCGGCGCCGCAATAGAAAAGGCGCAGAATCCATAGCTTTTAGTTGTTGTATTAGTGTCGCGCCTCTGTAACAATAATTTGCCTGACGAACGAAGGGTGCGACGAGGAATGTGGATGTCAATCAATGAACGGAGGTATTCTGGACAACTGCCGGAAATGATTTTAAATGTAATGAGAATGATCTTGAATTTTATTCTCTGCTCAACGGGCAACCAGTGGAATTATGCAATTAGGGGGTATGGCCCTAATTGGCAGCTCCACATCGTCAATATTCTTGAAGTAGAGATAATAAATTTTCAAATGAGGTATGATGTGGCCGTATGTAAGGTGGGTACATTAAACTCCTAAAATAAGGCCCTTTTTGTGGATTCGCCGCTCGCCTATCAATGCTGACAAATCTACACTGTTAAACAAACGCATTGAGTTGGTTTCAAAATGTCGCCAGCAAAACAAATATTATTTATCGAATTTTAACACTACCTACAAATAGAATGGTTCGTCCCAATCATATATGTCAGAGTGTCGAGCTAGTAATCCTTTCACTCTATCTGAGGATTGCAAGATGCATGAAACTTATGTAATAGATTTCATTACTTTGTACTTGAAGTAATCTGTTTATATATATATATATATATATATATATATATATATATATATATATATAACACAAAATTACTTCAAGTACAAAGAAATGATATTTGTTACTTAAGTTTGACGCATCCTGCAATCATTAGACAGAAGAAGTGAAAGGAATCTTAGCTCAACAGTCTTATATATGTATGATCAGGACGTACCATTCTATTTGTAGGTGGTGTTAAACTTTGATAAATAATATTTGTTTTGATGGCGACATTCTGAAACCAACTCCGAGCGTTTGTTTACCAGCGTAGATTTGTCAGCATTTTGTAGTTTTTCTGATATACAAAGATTACATCGCTTGCTTATGTTACAGTAACTTGATGCTTTGTCAATAATTGACCACGAAATGTCAAAGACCGGGTTCTTTTGTTTCAAGGACCAGACGTACTTTGAAAGCTCCATGCAGTACCGATACCTTTCCTTACCGAATGATTGCATGTGATTAGCAAAGTGAGTCTTGAAGGAGTTATCAGGGAGTCCGATGTAGACCTTCTCTGTGTTGTCCCCTGTTGATACCCTGGCCTTGTAAACTACACCTTTGACTTGACAATTATCTTTCAAGGGGCATGTAGAAGGGTAACCCTGATGATCATATATATATATAT
>LD344594.1:83352-95447 GCA_001465055.1 Ptychodera flava
TGTAATTCTCCGGACTGCCTTGTGATAAGACTTTTGCTGAAAATAAAGCATAATACTTAAAAAGTACCGCTAGTGTTAGAATTGTAGGTCAGTCACCAAAGTAAAATGCAAAGCACTCTTTCATTCTGCACCTATCTTTGTCACACATTCTCTCGTTTCTTCCGCTGCTCTGGTCTCTGGAACTTCGCTTTTGCTTGCAAATGCTCTCTAGTTCATCTTTATTTTGACATCGTCCACCAGCCTCATGTACTCTGTAAAGTAACTGTTCTTTTGTGTCTTGTTTTTTCTTTTCTTTCTTTTCTCTGGCGTCAACTTTGGCTTGTAACATTTGCCGTCTCTCCTCCTGTATTTGTGTTTTCCTTGCTTTGTACCTCTTCACAAATTCTGCCGATTTTCATCTAGCTTGGGAAATCACCTTACCACGTTTTACATCATCCATATCTTCCAACCATCTGCTGGTTTTATTGTTAGCAAACAGTATCAATCCCTCCAGGGACACAGTTGAGGCATTTGGCTTTTCTTTTAGAAGACGGTCAAGACATCCAAAGCTATGTTCTGTAGCGATGTTCGTCTTTGGAACAGTTTCAGTTTCATGGCGAATAGTCTCTCCCTGAGTAGCATATTGGCCTGGCAGATGATCAGGAAGCATTTTCTCTGTCACAAGAAAAAGTGCACTACACAGCACACCGAGCACCATCTCAGTCATTTCAGTTTATTTCTCTGAAGAGGTTGCGAAAAGTGTGTCGTATATCTCATCCTTATTTGGGGGGGATTCATCAAACAAGGATGTTGACTGATTGAGTAAGTCAGATGGGTTGTCCTTCCACTCGTACAGTTTGTCTCTCAATAGGAGATAATACTTATTCATTTCCATAATGTGTTTCTTGCTTTCAAGTAATCTCCACAGCGGGGATGAAACAACTTTTTTCCAGTATGCCTAGAGCTCTGACTGTACACAGTATAGGGCTGCAGTGGATATCTGCATCTATTGCTCTCAGCATCTTGTTTGTCTTGTCACACTTTTCAAGGAGTAGCTTCAGATCTGCCATGTGATGGTAAACTGCACTCGCATTCTCGAAGAGGATGTTGAAACGATTTCCAACAAAGTCTTTCAGGTAACATTTCTTACCATTCAATACAGCTCTGAATGTTTCTGGTTGGCCAATCTGTTGGTTTGCACTGCGTCCACCTGCAAATGTCTCGCACACATTTCTTATCAATCGATAGGCACTTGATTTGACCACTCAAGTTCCAAGTTTTGAACTCATCCAAAGCAGCGGACCCAAGGGAAACATCCTCTAACTGATCAATCTGCTTCAGAGCAGACTCAGCATAGTCTGCCATTCCAACCACATAAAGGTATTATCAGTGAGGCTGATGTAAACCTTCTCCATGTTGACCCCGTTGATACTTTGGCCAAGCTTGTAAACCACACCTTTGAGTTGACAGTCACCCTTCAAGGGGCATGTAGACTTGTCCCAGCAATGACAATCATCTGGTCGATCTTTATGCTGATCTCTTAAAAGGTGGGGATTTTGCTGAGCGGTTGTTACTGTGACGTCTCCGCTAGGGGACTGAGCTGGTTGCCATATGCTGTGAGTTCAAATCCGATCAAAAATCTACTGAAATATATATGTATGAATGGGTGTACCCATATCTCTGAAGAAGAGGTATCTTTTAATTTAACACTTTATCATCGCAATATTAAGTGTGATACTACCCAGATTATACATGGCATTTAGTTTAAATGGTCACATATTAGTCCTAAAAATTTGCAAATAATCTATAAATTGTGAAATATTAATCATCACTCAAAGTCTGAGAAAAAAACAGGTAGAACTGCATTGTCAGTGGAGAAAAGTTGTCATTTTGTATAAAAGTCTATGTAAATTTTTTAATTTTATATTAAGATCTGTGATTCCTATTTTGTAATGATTTTATTAACATAATGACAGTAGGTCTTTATGTTATTATGATAGGGTTGGGTTGAGTTGACGTCGGACAGGGACAATTTTCTGTGAACGACAAAAAATCAAAAACTGCTGAACAGAATGCGTTGATATTTGGTACAGATGTTGAGACCATGTTCAAGGTTCTAATTTGTTAAAATGGTACCAAACTAATCAGCGGTTAGATAGATATGGGAAATTGTTGACCCCCTTTTTAGCTCCGCTGCCAGCGACGCAGAGCTTATCAAATAGGTTGATTTTCCGTCGTCGTCGTCCGTCGTCGTCCGTCAACAATTGCCTTCTCCTCTGAAACCACAAGTCCAATTGCTTTGAAATTTTTTATGCAGTTCACTTTGGGTGACCTCACTTAAGTTTGTTCAAATCTTGGTGAAATTTGCATATTTGTATTTTATTATTATTATAATACTTTATTGTCCTAAAAAAAAGGGTAATCACCTTACAGCTCAGAGGATAGAAATAACAACCAGACAGACATATAAAAACAAAAACAAAACAAAACACAGACTAAGTCAGCAAACACACGAAAACAAAAAATACACTTCAGAGATTAAGTCTCTTGATGGCTGTTGGAATAAAGCTCTTGTTGTACCTTAATTTGTTACATTTCAAGCAGCGAAATCTCCTTCCTGAAGGCAATAATTCAAATGAGGAATACATAGGATGCTTTACGTCAGCAGTGATTGCTCGTGCTTTGCGCAGTATTGCATTATCTGTTAGCACTGAAAGGGACGGAGTGGGTCTACCAATCATCTTAGCAGCTGTTTGCGAGATTTTCATTAACTTATTGCGATTTACTGTAGACAGCAATGAAAAGTAGCAGACATTGCAATAAGTCAGAAGTGGTTCAATAATACTCCGATATAGTAAGAGTAACAGATGCGAATCCACTTCAAAGGAATGCAGTCTTCTAAGCACGTGCAACCTCTGCTGACATTTCTTTTGAAGGGCTGTTGTATGATGACTCAATGAAAGTTTACTGCCGAGAATTATGCCAAGGTACTTGAAAAAGGTCACCTGTTCAACAGGTTCTCCGTCAATACAAATTGGGTCATTTTGGTCAGGAACCTGACGAAAGTCGATTGTAAGCTCTTTTGTCTTTGATACATTTAGCTCTAGAAAATTCGAGCCATGCCAATCAGAAAAATAACCGAATTTATGTAATCAATTTTTGAATTTAAGTCACTAAGGAGAGCAAGTAGAGCTGCATCATCTGAAAATTTGAAAAATTGGCTAGTTGGAGAACTACTTTGGCAATCATTTGTATACAAAATAAACAAGAGCGGACTTAAAACACACCCTTGTAGGGCACCAGTGTTTGTAGAAATCATCGTAGATTTGAACTGTTCAACCCTTACAGATTGTGGTCTGTCAGTCAGGAAATTATAAACCCAGTGAATGATTGAAGATGGAACATTGAACTTCATTAATTTATCTATCATAATATGTCGCTGAACAGTGTTAAAAGCAGAACTGAAATCAATGAATAAAATCTTGGCATAGTTACCAGCTTTGTCAAGATGTTCTAACGATTTATGGAGAAGGCAAGCAACTGCGTCATCTAGCTGTATCTCTTTTTCGTTGATATGCAAACTGATTTGGGTCCAGTTTTGATTGAACATGGGGCAGGAGATTTGACAGGATCAACCTTTCAAAACATTTCATAATGAGAGATGTGAGGGCTACTGGTCTATAGTGATTTAATTCAAAAGGTGATGAAATTTTGGGAACGGGTACGATTGTCGACGTTTTCCAAATTTTAGGGATAGTGCCAGTGTCAATGGAACGCTGAAATAAATTCTGAAACACAGGACCATGTTCATCAGCGCATGCCCTCAGCAGCTGACCAGTAACTCCGTCTGGGCCTGGGGCTTTGCATGGTTTCGTACCTTTCAGCTGGCGCTGTACATCACATGAAGTAATGACCACCAGTATGTCATTTTGAAGTGGAAGTGGACAGGAGGTCAGCCTTCTGTTACATTCTGCAGAAAAGTCTTTTTTGTCAAACCTGGTGTAAAACATTAAGATCTGAAGCCAATGATTGTTGATCACTTTCTACCTTCTGAATTTATGTTTTGCTTCCTTGATTTCTGCACGTAGTGATCTATTTACCCTTAGACTTTGTTGTCTATCTCTTGATCGGAATGCTGATTGTTTCTGTTTAAGTAAGAATTTGATATTTGAAGTAACCCATGGTTTTGAATTGGGATAGACTAAAACAGACTTTGTAGACACTATGGAATCTGTACAAAAATTGATATAATCAGTGACAACAGATGCATGATCATTCAGATCTCCTGACTCTGGTGTGAAAACATCCCAGTTAGTACTAGCAAAGCAGCCCTGCAGCTGTGCGATGGAATCTTCCGACCAATGACTAACCTGGATTTTATTTGGTTTTTGGGGGCATTTTTTTGGTGTTTTTGGTAAAAAAATCTTCTTCTCTGAAACCGCTTAATGATTGCTTTAAAATTGATATGCAGTTTACTTAGGGTGACTTCAGTCAGATTTGTTCAAATCATGGTGAAATTTGCATATTTGTATTTTTAAGGCAATTTTTGTCATTTTTGGTAAAAAAATCTTTAAAAATATTCAACTTCAAAACTGCCAGTCAGATAGCTTTGATATTTGGTACATATGTCCCTAGGGATGATCTATTTCAGATTTGTTCAAATTGTGCAGAAATATGCAAATTGCATTTTTAAGGCAATTTTTGCCATTTTTGGTCAAAAAATGTATTTCTCAAAAAGTACTGGTCTGATAGCTTTGAAATTTGGTATACAGGTTTCTACAGATGAGCTAAGTAATATATATTGAATCTCTGATGAAATCTGTGATTTTGTGTTTTTGGGGCAATTTTTGCCATTTTTTGTCAAAAAATGTGTATTTCCAAAACAACTCATCTGATAGCTTTGAAATTTGGTATACAGGATCCCACAGATGAACTAAATGATATTAATTGAAATTATGATGAAATCTGTAATTTTGTATTTTGGGGGCAATTTTTTCCATTTTTGGTCAAAAAATGTGTATTTCCAAAACTACTCATCTGATAGCTTTGCAATTTGGTATACAGGTTCCTACAGATCACTTTATGATATTTATTGAAATTATGATGAAATCTGCAATTTTGTAATTTTGGGGCAATTTTTGCCATTGTTGGTCAAAAAATGTGTTTCTCAAAAAGTACTGGTCTGATAGCTTTGAAATTTGGTATACAGGTTTCTATAGTTGAACTAAATGATATTTATTGAAATTATGATGAAATCTGCAATTTTATTTTTGGGGGCAATTGTTGCCATTTTTGGTCAGAAAATTTTATTCTCAAAAAAACAACTCATCAAATAGCTTTAGTTTACAAATATGTAAGGATGATCCTATGTGATATATTCAAAATATGATGAAATCTTCAATTGTGTATTTTGCAGCTGTTTTAGCCACTTTTTTCTGGCCACTGCATTGAGCTATCAAAGATTTCCACCTTCTTCATCAACATGTGTCAAAAATAGTTATTCTCTACATAAACACAGCGGAGCTATATCGGCCGCTAGGTCGCTTGGTTTTTTTTTATTTAAGCTGTTTTATTGGTAACATTTTCTTTGGTAACAGTAACTTAAATTAAAATGAAGTACAGTGCTTAGTTATCTACAATTTTGTGTAAAATTGAAATCCATTTGCTGCAATGTCTATCTAATTTGTCTTTTTCCAGAGCTATTTCATACTCTAGATGGTAGTTGAATTTCACTTGCAACATAAATGCTGCAAAGTGTGGTTTACTCTATTTCATTTTCATGGCATAGATGTGTCTTTTGGCTAACAGTAGCAAGTGATTATGAATATCAGAGCAACCGTCAACACCGAAGAGCACTTCATTTAAGTTATGTCTCGTGAACAAACTGAGAGATTCCTCGAAAAATGTGTGAAACTCGTTCCAGAAGGTCTCAGTGACTTTACAGGTGTAGAAAAGACGATCTAGTGTCTCGTTGCTGTTTTGGCAGAATGAAAAGAGCGGTGATTGGTCCATGCCTCTTCTAGATAGATCGTAGTTTGTGTATAGAATATGATGAAGAAGTTTGAACTGGAATTCACGTGTTTTTGTGTCTATGGCTACCTTAAATGGTAGGCTATGTAGGAGACCATGGTCCAGTAAAGTCATATTATCTTTCATAATAGCGTTCATTAATTGGACTTTCGTCCTCTTTACTGTAAATGGCGTTTCTGATGCTCTCCCTTGTAACTTCATGGGAGGGTCGAAAGTTACAATTAAAAAACACATATTCGTATTCATCTTTAAACACCGGCTCAACCAGCAATGGTTTTAGCCACTTAATTCTGAGACATGCACATGATTGCTCCATAAAGAAGGAGAGCTTCGTTCCCTTGGAGGTTTTTGTTGGCTTACTCATCCCATGATAGATACCCCTCCTCGGTAAGTAAATCAAATATTAATTCAAACCCTTTCTGTCTTAGCTTTGGATTATAGACAGAATTCCCTCCAATTAGAACATTTCTAGTTGTTCCAAATTGTCTGACAAGTAATGTCAATCTCAGAGTCATTGACCGCGACATTGCAGGCCGACCAGGAATCAAGCATTTCTTGGTAGAATCTCGGTAGGCGCAGGCTGAGTGAGTTAATATCGAAGTTACACTTGAATAGGTACTTTCCACTCACAGATTTTAGGCGATGGTCTAGAAAGAGTTTCCAGGGGTGCTCTATGTTTTCATCTAGGTACCTTTTAATAAGGTTGATACGCATAAGCTTGTGTGTAGTTTTCACATCGGGGGCTTTTAAGTCCCCCTCGGAAACCCCTCTGACCATTACCTTTCTGGTTATTCTATCTTTCCCGTTCCAGAGGAAATTGAAAATAAGCTGTTCAAATCTCTTAAGAATTTCAGGTGTTATTGTGGTCATTCTCATGACGTAATTAAGTTGTGATAGGGCGAAGGTTTTCAAAATCTGAACTTTGCCAATGAGTGTCAGGGATCTCTTTTTCCATGTTCCCAGAGTTCCTTCAATCTGCTTGAGTGGTGTTGCATAATTGAGAGTGGTGTTTAACTCTTGGTTATACGAAATGTAAATTCCCTCAATTTTGATCGGTGATGTCGGCCATTTGATGCCAAATGGTTTTTTCTTGCGTCTTTTCCACTTACCAAGCCAAATAGCTTCTGTTTTGGTGGGGTTGACCATCAAGCCTGAAAGTGAGTGGAACTCGTGCAACATTTCAAATATTGTCTGACATGACTGTTCATCTGTTACATAGGTCATCAAGTCATCCGCAAATGCGGCATATTTGCATTCACCTATTCCTGTGCTGATACCCTTGACATAAATTGGCATCATCATTCAAGTTAATTAAGAATATTTCTAGTGCTAGGATGAACAAATAGGGTGACAATGGATCTCCTTGTCTCACCCCCTTTCAATGTTAAAATGAAACCATTGTTCATAACGCAACTGCTCAAGTCTGTGTAAAATGTAATGAACCATTGTTTAAAGAGTGGGCCAAACCCGTATGTATTTAAGGTTCCAAGACAAGAAATGTGACCTTTTTAATCTAACAATTCTCTAACGGTTAATAAACTCAGAACCCCCGTAAAGTATACATTTTCTAAAAGCCTACATATATGGGAACATTTTGGTAACTACAGTGTCACCATTGTTTACATAACTATCACGTGACAAGATAATTTGCATAACCTTTCAAAAGTCGGTTTTCCCTATGTTTTGTCTCCATACTTCAAAATATCTGACTCAAACTTGCTGGACTGCAAGCTGTCACAATGCTCTTTCAAAAAGTGTCTCAGATTTTTTATATCTTGCTTATTTTTTTTGCAGCACAATTTTAAAGAAATCAACTATGGTAAAATTCACTGCTCTGGAAGTTTTTCTGGCATAAAAACTGTTTAAGAAGGTTTAAAAAAATTCTTAGACACACTTTTAAAGATCTGTAAGATAGCTTGCACTCACATGAATTTCAGCCACATATCTCAAAGCATTGAAACAAAACATAGGGAAAACCGATTTTTGAAAGGTTATGCAAATTACCTGTCACGTGATAGTTATGTAAACAATGGTGACACTATGGTAACCAAAATGTTCCCCTTTATCTAGGCTTTCCGAAAATATACAATTTACGGGGGTTCTGAGCTTATTAAACACTAGAGAATTGTTAGTTTAAAATGGTCAATTTCTTGTCTTGGAACCTTAAACATTCCATAATGTAATCCCATTCTAAACTGTCAAAGGCTTTCTCAAAGTCTATGGCAAGCAGTATTCCCGGGAGGTCGTTTTCGTCTGTATGCCAGAGAATTTCCTCTATCAGCCTGATGTGGTCGCTTATATCTCTGTCTTTGACAAAGGCACTCTGCTGACAGTTAATGAGGCTATAGGCAAAACATTTTTTAGACGATTTGCGATACATTTTGCAGCTACTTTAGCGTCGGCGTTGATGAGAGAGATCGGTCGCCAATTTTTGATGTATTTGGTATCTCTCCCTTTCTTTTCTATTGGTGTGATCACACTTTGTCTCTGGGAGTTGGAAAGACTCCCGTTTTCGAACCCATAGTTGAGGGAGTCAACTACTGTTGGCCCTATTGTCGGCCAAAATGTTGTGTAGAATTCTGCTGGCAATCCATCATTGCCAGGGGTCTTATTTCTTGGCATCATGGTGAGGGCACAGTAAATTTCATTGTGGGTTATTGGTGACTCACAATTCTCATTAGCTGATGCCCTAGTTGTGGGATGTTGTCATTTTTCAGGAAGTGGTGATCAGTATCCCTTTCTGGGCTGGTTTTAGAGGAGTAGAGAGTACTATAAAATGTCTTCAGCTCAGAAAGAATGTCTTTCTGCGATGTTTTCAGTACATTGTTTGCGCCAATGATTCTTTTGATATGCCCTTTTCTCCCCCTCCTCTTCTCCAGCCCTAGAAAATACTTATTGTTTTTCTCGCCCTTTTCATGCCATCTAACTCTTGAACGAATAATTGAACCTTCAGTTAAGTAATCATATTCCTTCTCGATCTTTGCTTTTGCATTTTGGAGTCTTAGGATGTCGTCCTCTGGTGCATTTGGCCTGAGGGAGGCCTCTAGATCGGAAACTGCTCCCTCAAGTTCATTGATTCGTTTCTTTTTGAGTTTTGCAATTTGTTTTGAGTATGAGATTGAAAATTTTTTAATCTCATATTTCAGGAGGTCCCATTTGAAGCCTTAATTTGTCCTCTATCCCGTCGTAATCTTGGAGCCATAGGGTAAACTTTTGGGAAAGTTCGTCAATGTAAACACTGTCCTGTAATAAGCTGATATTTAGTTTCCAATATGACGGACCAAACGGGGTGGTGACAGGGTCAAAGGTCAGAGTCACTGCTGAATGATCTGTGCTAACGGAAGGGATAATCTCGGTGGAGCTGATATCTTGTTGCAGTGAATCGCTGATAAGGAAGTAGTCTAAACGACTTTGTGTAATGGAAGGCCTGTGTCTACGCCAGGTGAACTGAGTAAACCCGGGATTACATACTTGCCATATATCAATCAAAGTGTGATGTTCTAACAGTTGTAATATGCTCTCGTTGGCTTTTTGCCAATTAGGGCCACTGGAGCCCAATCTGTCGATTTCATTATTAAATGTAAAATTAAAGTCTCCGCCAATGACAATTTCTGTGTCTGGTTGAACTTCATGAGACGACAGCATGTCAAGAAGTTCCTGTGTGAATTGAACATGTGATTTTTCATCATTGGGTGCATAAATATTTAAAAGCAGGAAGTTTCTGCCATCAATTGTTACATCTAGAAAAATGTACCTTCCATGCTCAGATGTTAGTGTTTTGTTCACAGTATGATTACAGTTGCGTAAAATAATCATGACACCTCTACTGTTGTGTGTCCCATGAGAATAAAAACAGTCGCCCGAAGCCTGAGATGACCAAAATTTCTCGTTATCTGACATGCTGTGTGTTTCCTGAAGAAAAACAATATTTGGCTTTTTGTGTTTTAACCATGTTACCACCTTCTTTCTTTTCTTAAATTCCCTGAGACCTCTCACGTTAAGTGATAAGAATTTCAACTTCTGCATGCTTGATGAAATTGGAATATTTTAAAAGCACACTTACTTCCATTCTGTTGGTTGTTACCTTGTTTGGGATAGAATAGTGAAGACTAAGGATAAGAAAAGGACAAAAGGAGAGAAAACAGTTCCTACTAAATCTAATAAAAAAAGTTCTGGCAATAGTTAAAGATAGATGTTGTCGCATGACTTGAGTGAAGATGATGTGGCAGTGTAGCTCTCAAATCTGCTGGTCGAATGTTCATGCAGTCGCATGGGTGGTCTGAGGCGCGGTTCTTAAACCACATCGAGTGTTGGTGGGGGTCCTGAGTACTTGACTCCGTCGATATACAGCATTCCATTCCGGAAGATTGGTTTCTTTCCGTCCTTGTAAGCTTGTGCCATGATCTTGTGGTACAGGCGTTTTTTCTTGTAATCTGCGGGGAGCAGGTCTTGTTTGAACGAGATTTCTGTTCCAACTAGGGCTTGCTTGGCTTTGCGTAATATCTGTTGACTTTTCGCCAGTAGAGTGAATTTCACAATGATAGGTCGTGACCGATTGTTGGTGATACTCCCTCTTACTGGGGCTCGGAAGGCTTTTTCTAAATTCTGTTCCGTGATCACTTACTTTGAACTTGTCCATTAGCAATTGTCGGGCAACCTCCATTGGCTTTTCGTTTCTTTCTTCCTTTACACCGTAGAAGCGGAGGGAGCATTCTCTTAGTCGACGTTGTGCTCGAGTACTTTCCTCCTGAGTATTTTTTAAGTTTTCTGTAAGTTGACAGACTTTCTGTTCGAGGGAGGCGATCCTGGTTTCAGTGTCGTCAGCTTTGGTAGCAGCATATTCACACGATTTCTCGAAGTCGTTTTGCCAGCTCTCCTCGAGTTTTGTTACTCAATCTTTGACATCTGATAATACCAAGAGTTTGGTTTTGATCGTGGTGACATCTGCTTGCAAAGTTTCCAGTCTTCTGTAGAGCATTTCCATGGTGATTTTATCTGGAAAAGGTTCCTCCCCGTTGCTGGCCTCGTGTTCGTGTGGGGTGTCCGGTTGGTCTGAAGCAGTCCTAGTGAACGATGTGATGCTTCTTTGCTTCATATTGCTGCGTGAGGGTGGTTGAATTTTCGGCATTTTCGGTCTGCGGGGTGACTGGGTATTTACAGAGGTTATGATTGAGTATTGGTACTGAGATGAGCTGAAAACTGTGGCAGATTTGGAGAGCTGAGGGGTTAACGCACTTGCCTAGTTGTACATGGTCACGAGGTCGCTTGTTTAACTAGTAATTGATTTTAGGGGCCAGAATTTCATTTATGTATTTTTGAAGGTACACCAATCCTGCATTTTGGACTGTTTTATGAGTTTTGGAACAGGAAATTATGTATGTTAGAATGCTAGAAACATGGAGGATGCACTGAATGGAAGTATCAGCGATTTCCACACTCTTTTGGGCAACAAAAGTGATAGAAACAACATATTTCATGTTTGAATTTCTCTTATTTGTGTATTACCCTGAGAATTTATCAGGTGACTCAGTCACATAACTACCGGATTTTTCTGAGAGTACGCCCAGGGCCGTTAAACAGAAAATGGCTACATTGTCTGCTTCACACCTGTAGCTAAATAACGGCCCAGGGCCGTAATTCGGTAAAAATTTACCGCCAATTAACTAAAAAATAAAGGAGTTATTTTATCACTGTTGATCACAAAACCAAAAATACATGACGGTAGAACGCTGCAAAACATCCACTCATTTTTTTCTCGAGAGTCTTGTTTTCTTTTTCGTCATTGTGCGCTACAAATTCTAACAGATCCATCTTCAACAAAAAGGACACAATGTTGCAATTTTCTGATGCATCATACAATAACAAACTGACACTCATGCACTCATTCACGCACGCATAAAACTAAACTGAACCCAAGATACGATCAAGATTTCTTTTATTTGTATATCAACACAAATTGCAATAATAATTATACACATCTTTTTGGAAAATAAAATCACACATGGAAAAATAAATTACGAGTCAGGTAAAATAACGCATGGATAATCAACGCGCAACCGTGACAACACAAGGTCCCATTTAGCTGT